>JAUMHQ010000090.1:14513934-14526938 GCA_032361165.1 Enteromius paludinosus | reverse complement strand
ATAAACGCATATATATTGTAAAGAAAAACTTTTATTTTGGATGCGATTAATCGCGATTAATCTTTTGACAGCACTAAATACATATAAAATACATAAAAATAGTCTGTTCAAATGATGACTTTTTATATTAACATATGTTCCAAGACAGAAAGCAATGCTACAGGACTATTCCATTCATCATTTATTAAATTCATGGAATCATAAATCATACCTCTTGTGATCTGAGGGCTTGGTTCATGACCTGAGTAAAAAGACACTCCAAACTGTGGAGGACACTTGTCTCTGAGCAGTCAAGCATTCTGAAATTCACCTCCTACAGAGAATGACATAAGAGTATCCAATGACCTATAGACGATACTAATGGTACCAGTTATATTCGAAAAATAAACCTTCCCACCTCAACCCACACTGACCTGGGATATGTTTGTGGTTGTTATGGCCTTGTCCGTGATTCTTGTGAAAAACAAACACTGCCCGGTAAGGCCCTGCAATCAGTGAAGGAAGAGCAGCCCAGTTCATTGTTTTTCTCCTTAGCAACGTGCATATATAGTTACTTAGTCACTCGCCATTTAGGACATGCTGTCTATCCAAAGCTACTTAAATTGCATTAATTGCAGGGACAGTCCCTCCAGGACAACATGTCTTTCTGGCTTGTCTGGTAGTGACTACTACAAGTTAGCCTATTGGTTTTTACACATCTAGTTATAGATTTCTGTTTTAATAAACTTTTAAATTACATAAGTGTCACATGATCTTTCAGAAATCATCCTAATATACTGATTTGGTGCTTGAAAAACATTATTATTACTTTTATTAATAATACTCATTATTTCTGTTGAAAATAGTTATAGGGCTTTGTTAAAAGTGTAACAGTAATGGTGTTGTGGTACCTCATTAGTGCCTGTTGTGATAAATAGCTTCTTCTGTCCGGTGGCTACATTTAAGGTATCTATCCAAGAATGGGACTGTGGAGAAATAAAGGCAGGTATGGCTTGTTAATATCATTTTAGGATGTTTTGCAGTCACCATCAAGTCATGTGTTTTGTACCGCTTCTGTGACTTGGTAGAAGAATGCAAGACTCTTTGAACCATTTGCCGTGAAGAATTCCTCAATAATGTAGAACTGTAAAACATACAGGCACACATTTATTCGTGGCAACCACATGTTCGTGATTTTAAGGACATCAGTAGTGTTATATTTTACACACCTTATCATCCGAGATGATAGCCTCCTCAACTTCCGTGTCCACCTGGCTCATCATCTCGGCAATGATTGAGATGAGGTACTTGTGTCGGCCATCAACAGCTGCTCTACGCTCATCTTTGAGAGCTTTGACCTGTTTTATTTTCTGCTTTCGGGCGTCATTAGATAGTATCACAGAGCGCTTCCCTGACACCTGAGAGAGAAGGTCAAGTCAGCTTAAGTGCAAACTTTAGACATTTGCCTCATCAGTCGATATGCCCATAGTATGTTCAATAAAAAATGTAAATACTGAATAAATTAAATAATTATTTAAAAAAAAATTTTGATGGGCAAAAATATGAAATGCCTGGCTATATACAGGATGATCCACAAACAAAATAATATAAAATAAATATAAATGATTAAACAAAAATGTAAATAATAAAAAAAAAAAAAAAAAAAGTAATAATAATAATAATTACTGACAGCAGTGGTGACTGTCTGGGATACAGCAGCTGGTATTGTCTGGTCGATTGTTTTTTCTGTTTGTGCTCCAATTCTTCTATGTCTACCCGCACCTATATTTAATAATATGAACAATACAAAAACTCCTGCTCGTCAATACATATAAAGATAGATCATTGTAAAATGTCAGACACAAAAACTAATCATACCTGTTTTTATGGTGGTTAGTGGTGGTTTCACTTCTAGATCCTGATGTGAGGATGCATTTTCTTTTTCGTCAGATGACATAGTGCTTTCCTCCCCAAATCCTTGCTTATTTTCCAGGGGCATGCCAGGTACTTCTGACCCACGATCTGTCTCTTTCTCTGTGCCATTGGCATCCATTGGAGAGTCTCCATTTTCTGACATTTTGTTTTTTGTGAATTTCTTCCTTGGTGGCAAAATTTAAATAAGGTATTTTCATCATTCAAAGACACCCAGGTTTTACACTGCAGCCAGGTAACGTTACAATACAGTACATGAACATCATTTAATGTCATGTTCATTGGCAACATATTTACAGGTCAGTGTTCTTTTTTAAAGCAGCAAAACTTTTACGCGCGAAATTGCACATGCGTGCGACTTTTCAGGACGATTGACAGTTCCATGCGTTTAGATTTGAACCGTTTGCCAGCAGAAGTTTAACGGACATAACGGACATCCAGTGTAAATCAATGAGACTTTTTGGAAATCATGCCACAGGAAAATTGACATGAAATGAATAAAGAATAGCCTATATAAGATACTTTTATGAAAGTCTGTGCCCATCTTGGTGGTCTGAAAGGTCTTGGACAGTTAAAAATATGCTTTTGGGGACGTTTGATCGCAAGTGAAGCCTATTTGACAGGCCAAACTAAGAGTAAAATTATATATATATATATATATATATGTGTGTGTGTGTGTGTGTGTGTGTGTATGTGTTAACGTTATATATATAATGCCTAGTATCTTCTTTAAGAGCGAAGACGGTTAGACTGCGTCGAATAGTTAAACTAGCCAAGGCTTAAAAAGTTAAAGTTTGCTCAATTAGTTGCATAAGTTACCTCAAATTAACTTTAAAGTTACCGAAAACACCTATCTACAGTAAAACCATCGCATTATTCTCCCATTGCTGCTAATTTTGAGCACTCACCTTGACCGAGGATTGTCAAATCTGTGAGAACAAACTGAAAGCCCGAGGCTAAGTTTATTGTTGCTATGGTAACTGACGCACGAGCCATTGCTTGAGCGTGAGACGCGCGCGAAAAGAAACAACAATATGAACATGATCCTGTTTGAAGGACCATTTCATTATTATTACATTAATTATAGGAATACATTATGAGTCAATTGCACACCTTATAATGAATAAACTCTGAACTAGGCCAAGTACAAATAGAATAGAGGGTCCCACTTTATATTAAATGTCCCTAATACCTATTTACTTCCATAGTAACTAGATGTGTATGTAGTATGCAATCACAGTGTAATATTTCTGTAACTTTTGTACAACCCTCAGAATGGTGTGTGCAAGTACAAACGTGTAACAGGAAACTGGTAGCAAGACTTTTGGTAATGAAAGTGTTACACTTTATATTAAATAGACAATTGCTATGGATTTAGTTTGTAATTACACAGCAGCGGGCAGTAAATTAGGCTTTACATATAAATTGTGGTTGTTGTCCAGAATGTTACACTTTATTGTGGGCAGTTCCTGAGGAGTTACCATGTATACACTGGTATCACCGAAATGCACCAAATCCACACACTGTACATATCCCTAAACCTACCCAACTACACCCCCTGATCACCCCCTGTTCCAGTCACTCTTATACATACTGCTGTTACTAAATGTAGCTATGTAATTCCTGTTACATGATTACTTAGTGAAGTGTAAAAAGTGTTTTTAATAATGTCCTGTTACACATTTGTACTTACACACACACACCACCCTGAGTGTTGTAACATGTGTGTAGTTACAGAAATATTACAGCTGTACTGTAGATACTATGTCGCAATGTGTACTTACTCTTGTCATTACATACTAGATACACATCTAGTTACTACGTAGGCACACAGGTATTAGGGACACTTAATATAAAGTGGGACCAAAAATGTTTTGAGATCATTTTTATATTTACATGCACGAAGTCATTAATTACTTTGTACAAACAAACTCTGAAACAAAAATGCATTTGATGAGAGATAAGCAATGCAATATGCAGATTTGCGCATACTGAATAATATAACGTTTAACTTGCGTATTAAAATGTGTAAAAACTAACAATAAAATTGTTTCCTCAACACATTTGCAAAAAGGAAAAACCTCTTCCATGCATTTGTGTCACACCCACACGCACAAATACATGGGAGCGTTGTAATTCAGTTGCGTCGCGTGCAGCAGAGGTGAGCTGCGTCACGTCAAAGCTGAACGAAGAAGCGCTCAGACACGTTGCGTGACCTGCCTCTGGAAAACTAGTTGACGTACGAGCCACGCATTGTTCATTTGCCGGACTATCTGACCAAAAATAATGCTTTAAAATGATTCCACTGTTGAACATGAAGTTTACGAGGTTAATTCTGTTCCGTGAACTGGGAATCGCCTGTCTTTTGCTAATAAGCGCGGCGTGGTGCTCCGTTTCGGAGAGGAAAGGTGAGTGATGTTACCTTAACTGTCTGTCACTAACAAAAATCTTATATGAGCTATGTCCTGAACAGACGTTGGCTATTTTTTTTTTTCAAGCAGTGCAAAATGAGAAGTTTGAGAGAAGGAAATAAATGTGTCCACACTTTTGACAGGATAAACAAACAAACAGAAAGACTGCAAGTAACATTAAATTAAGCATTATATTTCTAAGTAGAAATAGTATTTTCTAGTAAAAAACTGTTACTAGAATATGTTTTATTTACAGTGTAAGTAGATATACAGACATGTAGGCAGATGTAATTTGATTACTGTTTGCTTATAAATAATTATGATTACTATGATTACATTTTAATACGAGTACTCGATGTATATGATTAAAATGTATTGAATTATATAGCTTTTTAAATGTGTAATAACTAATGATCTGAAAAGCATTAGATGAGATTAGAGATCTGACGTGGCATTATTAATCATATAACCAGCTGCAGGTTTATCTTTAACCCCAGAAAGTGACCCAAAGACAAGGAGTTTCTCATGTTACTGAATGTGTAATGAACATAATTACGTCTGAAACATGCTTAAAAATACTGGATGAACTTTTGAGGCTGGTGACCACCACAGGATGAGGGCCAAGAGTTCAACAGCAGCAGATGGTACCGCTAGACAGCTGCCCCACTGAGTGGGGTCTGGGCCCTCAGCGTCAGTCTGTGGTCCAGTCTCTGGTCTACTCGGACAGACTGTGCTTAACATGCTGTTTGAGGTTTCTTGCCAGTTTAGAAATTAACAGCAGATGGTGGCTCCCGACACTGTCCCGGAACAAACCAGGCAGAAATGGGTTAAATACATTTGGATTCTGCGGTGACGACTGGAATCAAAATCAAAAGAACAAAATGGGTTATAAATCTTAAATGATTTGTAGGCTAATTGTAATAAATAGTAGTGTATATGTATTTAATGCCATGTCAGCATCTATTTTCATGACAAAAATTTTATTTATTTTTTTTACATTAACATATGATAAAAATATGAAAACTTTTTCTGGCAAAATAATCTAATTGTAAAACTGAAATAATGCAGCATCATTAGTGTAACTTAAGTGAAGGTGTATAAGAGATCCACCTCTAAAATTGCCTTATCACTTTATTAAAATAATTACATGTGCAGGCTAAGTGTCAGATTTCTGTTATCTGATAAACAGCACACCTTTCAAACACAAAAGAACATTTGCGTGCTGTTTTGGACATTCTGATCATACTTCCAGCACAGAAACCAATGACGCAGATGGTACAACTCCATTATTAGATCTCATCTGCATTTTTTTTTTTTTTACTGAAAGTAGGATAATTATTTATTTTACACAAAGTGAGATAGTATTGCAGATAAATATGAATTATTAGCTTCATCTATTTTACCTTTGTCCCTTTGATTTTTTCTAGATGCCATTACGTTATTGTGGCTTTATCAGTTTTACAAAATGCATTCATGCACATTTTATAATTAATGCCTCAACCCTACTTTCAAGAAAAGACAGCGAATGACTATTCACACCTGTTGGTTAAGTTAAACTTAAAAAAAACAATACTTTCTCCTGTCCCGGCATAGACTTTTTCCCGAGAAGTGCAAATATTGCCATACTATAAAAACATTGCTCTGTTTGTTTAAGCATCCCAGTTATCCCAGCACAGCAACACCGGCTCCACCAATGGTGGGAGTTTGAGTTGGGGAGTATCTGTATTTTGACCAATGGCAGGGTTCAAGAAAACTGTCATTATTTCTTTCAAGTCTTTTTTGGTTAAATTACACACTTCACCCTTTAATGACCTGTCAGTTTAAGTGTGAAAAGCCTTCCGGTGATGGGCCTGTGGTATGCGTGTGTCAGCATAACCTGTCAGTCAGTATTGTCTCCGGGGCATCTCATACCTCGTTTCATTCCCACAGCCTGTGGCACAAAAGAGAGTGTGCGAGAACAGGTTAGAATAAAGCTTATTAGAAAGCACTTTTGTTTGACCTACTTTGGTTTTAAAGACGTTAAGCATCATTAAAGGAATAGTTTATATGAGAATGAAAATTTGCTCACCCTCAGGTCATCCAAGATGTGCCAAACAGCTGATAAAAATATCACACTTATCCATAAGTAATCCACACGACTCCAGCCCATCAGTTAACATCCTGTGAAGTGAAAAGCTGCATGTCTGTAATAAACAAATGCAAATAAACAGCAGCTTTTCACTTCAATGATGGACTGGAGTCGTGAGAACTATTTTCTAGTCAACTCTTCCTTTAACTGGAATGAAATGATACCCATTCATGTGAATCCTGAATGTGGGTAGACAAGCGATTGACGTAGGTGAAGATTACTGTCGTAAGATTAATCAAAAGACAAAACCGAATGCTGTGGTAAGGTAACACGCTGCCACTATCAGATCTTCATCTGTTCACAGATTTCATCATTCACAGTCAGCGGCGTGTAGAGTCAGGCCCAGCGTTTGACAAATTATGTCACAACATTTATGTTTTTGTCAGGTCAGAAACAAACTCAGCTCTAGATATCAGATATCTTCGGTCTAACACAAAGGTACATATTTCGTACTGAATGAGTTGTGTTGAATAACATTGGTTCCATTAAGAAAAATGCATCAGCTTTTTCCTGAGTCATATGTAAATGCTATGGGTATAGCTTCCTGTCTCATTCGTGTCCAGCTATTTTAGCTGTACAAAACAGTTGGTTTTGCTGCTTGATATTGAAAGGACCGGTGTGTCCTATCATGTTATTGTAATGTATTATCTTAATTATGAACATACTAGTTTGTAGTGCAAACAATTAACTGCACATTGTTATTTTCCTCGTTGTTTCCCCATACTGTAACGTCTAATGGACCAGAAGCCTCACCCATACTTATTTACTTACTTACTTACTTACTTCAGTGTTCAGGAAGAAGGTGGATAATTATCATGATTCATTTCATTTATATTTTTTGTACTTAATCCGTAATTTAGTCAATTTGAAAAGAATTCAGAAATATCCAGTCATCACGCGTCAGTCACATTCAGTATGAGCTGATACAAATACATTGTATCTGAATACACTTCCCTTCTCTTAGGCCACATGCAAGCACCAATCATTAAAGATATGTCCTTGCTCTACCCGGTGTTCTGTTGTAATTTGGTCAAGACATCACCATTTGATCTAAATCGAATTGTCTTTGCAAGCTTATAAATATCCAGAGTCGCTATGACCGCTGTTACTATACTAAAGGCTAGAAAAGCTCTCCTGTTCACATGCGTCACACACTCTGGTCACCAGCTACAAGGGTAAATTGAATGGAAAGTAATGCAGTCAATGTAAATGAATACATAAGTGCAATCTATTATTGTTAAAACTGTCAAATTAGCTCTTGTCTTCCATATAAACCTCATATTCAATTGATCTGCTAAGTGGTATGAAACGGTTCATAGATTTTCATCTAAAAACGTGAGAGAAATCAATTTTAGTCTGTGACATGGCGGTATATTTAGTCAATAATGGGTCTTACATATAGATAACTTGGAGGTTATCTCTGGCCATTAATAATGTGCTTGTTTCAGAGGTGAAAGAGTTCCTAAAACAACGTTTTCCAACATCGACAATAATAAGAGATGCTTCTTAAGCAGCAAATCAGCATATTAGAATGATTTCTGAAGGATCATGGTGACACTGAAGACTGGTGTATTGATGCTGACAATTCAGCTTTGCATTATAGGAATATGTTATTTTTTTAACACTGTTAATTTTAAATTTTAATACATTTTCACAGTATTATTGTTTTTTTTTTTATTGTATTTAACGTTTACAGTTAAATACCGTAATTTCATTAACTGGTATAGTATTAATATACCAACCTATTAAAGTACTGAAACTGTTTTGTAGCTTTGAAATACACTGATAAGCACCAAATGCAGGTCAGGTGGTGATGAAAAGGTCACATGATGAACCAAAGCCCATTCTAAGTAGCTTTTAAATATAAACATAAAAGGTGCTCAGTGTCATCCGCACAAACACTACAGTGTTTTTACAGCTTATTAACAGCAACGTTTGCATTAGAAAACTGATTTTTGTCAAAAATATATAATTGTACTGAAACTCATGTCTCATGTTGTTTACCAAATGCAGTGATCAGGCCATGTTTTTCACTTCTGCAGTAAGCAAATCACCCCCATAGACAAAGAGCGGAATACATACAATGGTTGAATATTGATGGAGGAGTCACAAATAGACAATATGTTGCTTATTTGATTTAGACAGACCCTGTTGTTTGGAAAAAAGCACACAGCCATGGAGCGAGACGTCTCGGTCTCACGCTGTATTTACTACAATTGAGTTAGACGGTATTTTATCCACATGTCTCTCATTTAGGGTGACAACAGTGAACTTATAGACACTCAGTTGCACGCTAAAGAGAAACAGAAGATGCAAGAAGCTCAATCATGTGAAACTGCTACTCGCTACTCTTGCTTTCAAAGAGCGTTTAAACATATGGCCATTAAAATCATTTTGGGCCTGTTTGCACATGAAATACAAGTATGTCACTACATTACATCCTGTACAATAAAATCAGTAGATCACATGTGTGAAACATAGTAATATATAAGATTAAACATGGCAAAACACATTTGAATATTTCCAGTAAAAGCATAGCACATGTACCAGCAGGTGGCTTCCCTGAAGATGTATTCCGGGAACGTCTTTCAGATGGAAAACAGGATGCGTTATGACAAATGCTGTTGACTTTTTCTGCTCATGTGGATCAATACTTTTTGCAACAGTGCAAACTTACTTTACAAACAGCGTCAATCCTGTCCTCTGCCCACAGTCTAACTTAGTCACCAACAGGACATCCAGATGTGGTCATCTGCTGGAAAACAAGGTTATAGTGCATTTGGGTTATAGCCCAAACTTTAAACTAGATATACTGTAAAACCGTGCAATTGTGACGTTACATCACGAAATTACACTAGGCGTCAGCAATTACTGACACAACATTCTTGAAGTTTCTGCCCAAAAACCAAAGCAGACAGGAAGGTATGTCATGCATTGAACCCATGCATTGAAATGCAAAAAATGAATGGATTTTCTGCATGTCAAAAGCCACATCTGATTATTATATGTTGCTTCATTAACAAAAAGGTAATAAAGCTACAGGAAGATATCCTCCAAATATTTTACCTGATTGAATGTATTCAGCGATATAAGTACAGTCAAAAAATTAAACAAAAAAAAAATTTAATTAAGCAAGCGTGGGAACAAATGCATGGCCTTGTAAAAATAGGTTATACTCATCAGCTTAGAAAAGTTGATCCTAGAATATCATCATCATTATTTTTCCAATCCACATGCATCCTTGTACTCAAGACGATAAGCCATACTTGATTGAGCCACTTCTTTGATACATTTGAAAGTTAGTTTATTTGCAATTGACATGTTTTTTGGACTGTCACATTAAAAAAAATGTATGCATCTTTGCTGAATAAATGTATTAATTTCTTTAAACAAGACCCCAAACTATTTAACGGGTTAGTTCACATAAAAAAAAAATCTGTCATTAGTTACTTACCCTCATGTCGTTCCAAACCTGTAAGACCTTTGTTCATCATCGGGACCCAAATTCGCATATTTTTGATGATATCAGAGAGCCACCTCCCCTCCATAGACAGCAACACAACTGAAATGCTAAAAAAAAGTTCATGTGACATCAGTGGCTCAACTTTGGTTTTGCAACGATAGGAGAATACTATTTTTTGCTTATGGGTTATGGGTTTGAAACAAGACGAGGTTAAGTAATTAATGACAAATTTTTCATTTTTGGGTGAACTAACAACAGTATATTTTGCTGCTACAAATATGAAAGTTCGATTTTCTTTCCCGTCACATGCTGCTGGTTCTGTCACTAAGGAAGATTTATTTCTTTGCATTACTGTACTTCTCAAGTCTTGTGTTTCTGTGCATTGATGAGATCTTAATAACCTTTGTGCATGGTTTGCATCAGTGGCAAAAGATAAAACACTCAAATTTAGCATAGAATGCTGTTCCACAGTTCCTGATGGTTAGACTGATGTTGATGTTAAGATGTTCCTCTATAAATATTTTTTCAAGGAGCAACCTGTTCAGTCACATCCCATGGTTCGGGTTCATGCCTCAGGCACCGCTGCTGGACATCCGCCAGTAGAAAACAGCTGCATGTTTTGCAATCTGTTCAGCCGATCTCGCATTTTAAGGGATTGCGAAGTGAACGTTAAGGGTTAAAACTTCATGCCCCTAATCTTTATTTGGAATCTGCCCTAGAGCAGAGATCTGAAAAAGCCAGTAACGCCTGATTATTTCTTCGGTTTTTGACATCTAGTGTTAATATTTTTCTTAACCCTGATGAATTTCGACATGCTGGATCTTCACTGCATGTCTTGACAATGTTTGTTCTTTTTTAACATTTTGCTCCCAGCATACTCAGATTTAAGACAGAATGAACATATAGTCAAATATTCAACTCCATAGCAAAGTTGTAATGGGGAATATTTTTGTTTTTACTAAGAAGAACAGTTCCAAAGCCTAGTGAGCTGACTGTCTGTTTGCTGTCTACATAGACAGCTGTTTTCTAAGGCTTTACTGAAACAAGGCCTCATAGGAGACTAAATTGCATTAATAGCATTAGCACTAAGTTAACTACTTACTACAGTGGTTTTTAACCAGCACTTGGGAGCCTAATCACACTTTAAAGGGGGTCCCAAAATGAATTAAAATTATTTAAAATAAGACAAAAACATGCTTTAAAATAAGAAAAAATATCTAAAAATACAAAATGAATTTTAAAACGTCAAGAAAACTTTTATATAAATATATTTTCTCTTAAAAGCAAAGCTTTAAAATAGTTTGTATAATAATAATAATAATAATACTTAATCAAATAGTCAAGTCAGTCATTATAGCAGAAGCTTAGCTTTGAATATTGTCACTCAAAAAAAGTTGTAAATCGTTGCTCTAGTAATCATAAAATACTGTGCCTAACACAAAATAATATTTTTTAATTACATTGAATTATTTGAAAACTTAAATGTCCGTTTGTTAACACTGGCTTAATGCACTTGGCATCATTTTACAGCATTTCTTGGTTGATCTTTTTTTTTATATATATATCCAACAAGTTGTACATTAGTAAAATGAATAAATATTATATAAATTAATTAATTAGCCATGATATGCTCTTGCAAAATGTTTATGAAGAAAAAAAATTGACTGGCTAACACAGACTAATGACATTAAAGATGATTTTAAGTGCTTTAAACAAATCAGAAACATATTAGGATCTGAGTTTTTATAAATTTATTGATGCCTAAGGGGACATAGATGAGTCGTTATCAAACACAACCTCTATGTCTTGCACGTGTCAGGCAAGAATTCAAGAGTTCTCAAGTTAAGCAACACTCGTGTGCAATATTTGAGTCTCACCCTCGGTGAACCACATTCTTGATCCCCGGTGTTCCCGCCCATAGAATTCGCTCTTTCTTTGGAGGTGAGACACATAACGATGACTGCAGGAATTCAACACCTGCATGACAGGAGACAGACGAAACAAGCACTTGTTTTCCACTGTAGCTTTTACATTCACAATGAGTTTTGGAAAGTACCATGTTTTCAGGAATAGAAGATCATGCAATGTAAAATATGTGAAAGGGTAATATGAGCACAATATGATGATATTCAATGATGGCTTGCTGAATCTCAGAACTGCTATAAGCCATGTCTTAAAGGGATAGTCCACCCAAAAATAAAACATCTGTCATCATTTACTCACCCTCGCATCATTTCAAACTTGAGTAACTTTCCTGTGAAACACAAAAGATTATATTTTAACGTGGAATAGCCAGATATTACCGTTCAGTTTAGAGGTCCATGAAGTATAATAAAAGTAGATACAGTTAAATAAAATGTCAGCCGATATATGTCGGATTCGATTACAGATTAAATAAAAAATCTAATAATAGTATTGGCTGACAACCAATGTGATCCCTTCCAAAGAGGCAGGTATGCTATACACTGCCAGTCAAAAGTTTGGATGCACCTGAATGAATCTTATTCAAGTTTTTCCATTCAGCTTATTCAAAACATGTCACAAATGAGAAAGAAACCACAGCAGCCCTTGTTATTTTAGTGGAGTGTGAATTTTCTATATTTCCTATGAAGTTTAGCACCTCATAAAAAAGGATTTCATCACAAAACCAATAAATGTAACCGATTAGCCCCTTATAAAATATTTCATTATTTTACAAATAATTTCCAAAGTGTTGTTTAACAGAAAGACGATTTTATAAACACAGCATTTTTAAACATAATAGTTTGTTCAGGAAGATTGTTGTCACGGATGAGGCGAGAGACGAAGACGAGGATGAATCCGGATTCAAATGCAGAGTAAACAATAGCGTGGTCGGAGCAACGGTAAACAGGCATATCAAAGACGAACACAGTAGAATAATCCAGTACACATAGTGAGGGTCGAACGAGGAGCAAACATAATCCAGAGGGGCAAGACAAGTCACAAATCCAGGTACAGGCGAGGTCGAGAACGAGGAACAAAGGAAACACGGGAAACAAGGATGGCTGGACACAGGGAGAAAACACAGGGTACATTCAACATTGGCCAGCGACTAACACAAAGACTTCCG
>JAUMHQ010000090.1:14387036-14398742 GCA_032361165.1 Enteromius paludinosus | reverse complement strand
ACCTACATCTTGGATGCCCTGGGGGTAAGCAAATAAACATCTAATTTTCATTTTTGGGTGAACTATCCCTTTAAGCTGCATTTATTTGATCATAAATAAAGTAAAAATAGTAATATCATCACAGAATTACAGAACAGAATTAGGTTGAAATAGAAAATTTTGTAACATTATAAATGTCCTTACTGTCACGTACAATATGATCAATTTAGTGCATCTCTGCTGAATAAAAGCATTCATTTCTTTCAAATTCATACTGATTACAAATGTTTGAACAGTGGTGTGCATGATAGTTAAAATGATTTTTATATTTGTGTGTGTTGTATTTGTGTAGGACAAAATGAAGGAGATGTTTGAGAACCTGATGCAGGTGGATCATCCAAACATTGTCAAATTTCACAAATATTGGCTGGACATCGGGGACAATCATGCTCGGGTAACACACAGATACACACTGCTGGTATCAGTGTCCTTTTGATAGTAATGACTACATCAAAGTATCTCTCAAAGATGAAATGTAGCATTTTTTAAATGTATTTTGAAGCATTTAAGTAGAAAGGGCAGAATTTGAGCCCTTAAAACTCTACTTAAAGCTTGATTAACCAAAAAAGTGGAGGCTGAACAGAAGAAAAATCAGATCTGGCCACATAGACACGCAGTTTGAAGAGCCTTAAAAATGGAAAGGATCAGATTATAAGTCTAAAATTTGTTTTTCAAGCTGAAGTGGCTATTATATAGAAATAGCTTTTCTTTTTATGTCCCTCACAGGTTGTGTTCATCACAGAGTACATGTCGTCTGGCAGCTTGAAGCAGTTCCTTAAAAAGACCAAGAAAAACCACAAGACCATGAATGTCAAGGTCAGGCTTCTATAAGCATTTTTAGTCCCAGACTGATGTCTATATATATGTTGCACATGATTATCATAGCTGTGATTGTTGTGCTTATGTGATATTGCAGGCCTGGAAACGCTGGTGTACACAGATCCTCTCTGCCCTCAGGTGACACACTCCTTCAACATTGTGCGTGTGTGTGTTGTTCAGACATGAAATTTTGTTAACAAGCATGCAACTTCTTCCACTCATCAGTTACCTGCACTCCTGTGACCCTCCCATAATTCACGGCAACCTCACATGTGACACCATCTTCATTCAACACAACGGCCTCATTAAAATTGGATCAGGTATATTTTCCCACCTGCACCTTTTGCCTTTTTTATTTCGCCTCTGAGTGAAATATCCACTTTTTAGGCTATTTTTGGAGTCAGAAGCACATTTATTGTTTGAAAAATGTTTATGCAAACATTTAGATTCAATAAAAGAGCAAATGTTTCATGACTGAGAAGTAAATCAGTATTCGTGGAGCACTTGTGCACTTAAAATTAAGGCAATAATGAAATCTGAATAATCATCCATTGTCTTCTTTCATCTCTGTTTTTTCTCTGTAGTTTGGCATCGACTTTTTGTGAATGGTAAGAGCCATTTCAACCAATATGCAATATGAACAAATAAAACCAACAAAAAACTAAAAATGTATTTTTGTGAGACCTTGACCCACACTGATCCTCTGCTCTTACTAAGTGTTCCCTGAAGGGGGCGTCCATGGCAAACCACACCAAACCCGAGATGATAAGAGGAACCTTCACTTCTTCTGTCCGGAGTATGGCTGTGAGTGTGACCACATTTTCACTGCATCTTCTGCTGGATATTTGTGTAGACCGGATATACAAGCATTTCTGAGTTCATGTATATTCTTCTCTATTCTCAGCTTGTGAAGATGACTACGCCATTGATATCTTTTCCTTTGGGATTTGTGCTTTGGAGGTGAGATTCCGACAAAGCATGACCTGGAGTGTTGCATACAGCTCTTTACAGAACTAAAATGTGACAAATTCCTTATGAAATAATATTTAAACTCCTTCAGATGGCAGTGTTGGAGATCCAGGCAAATGGGGATTCAGTTGTGTCCAAGGAGGCCATATCCAATGCAGGCCAATCGTTAGAAGACCCACTTATGAGGGTATGTGTGCAAGGCTAATAGGCATGCTTTTCTAAATGCAATCAGACACATTATATTCCTTTGGCAGGTGATAAAGCAGGTAAACAGACACAACAGCACAGACTCTTTTAAGGAGGAAATCATTAGATCTAGTCACTTATATTTTCATCACAAGAATTTGTGCACCATATGTGATAGTGTAGTATTTATAGGGTTCAAATATAGTTTGTTGATAAATGTCTGAAACCTAAAAACCCAAATTAATTTATTAAAACTGCATGAAAAAAGTTTGACCAACTCTGCTCTTCTGCTCATCTGCTCTTACCCAGTGTTCCCAGAAGAGGGCGTCCATGGTAAATTTTCTTTAGGAAAAACATTTAAGTGTTAGTTTATATTCAAACTGAATTTAATTTGCTAAATCTAAAATCCATAAACAAAACTTTTTCATTTTTTGAAATAAAATAAACATGAACTAGTAAAATCAGCTAGCTGACAAGGCAAAACTAACTTTGTTAAAAAAAAAATTTATTCTCATTGTACAAAAATACTGTAATTCAAAATGTCTATTAAAAATAATGTAGACGTATTAAGAAATGAATAAAAACTACTAATAACAAAACAAAATGACTAAAACCTAAAAAAAAATAGAAATAAAATCTAATTTAAAATATTATTTTAAAAGAAATTTTACTCAGAAATTGCTAGTAAAGTTCTCAGACAGTTAGGAAGCACCATTAAGAAACACATTTAATTAAACTAGTTTTTTTCTTGTAAAACAATTTTTTTGTACAAAATAGTTCGTTTTGCGTTGAATTTCACTGATAGGAATGTAAGAAAGTTACTGACAAGCTCTTTGATGTTTAACAGGAGTTCACCCAGATGTGTGTGCGTCACAATCCCAGACTTCGGCCGACGGCACATGACCTGCTGTTTCACCGCGTGCTGTTTGAAGTGCACTCACTGAAGCTGCTCGCAGCACACTGCCTCATCAATAACCAGTGTAAGCCTGCTTCAAAATAGATCAAAAATAAGATTGTTTTCATTGTAACTGTCAGAAAACATTATATAGCCACTCCAAAAACATCTTCTCTCTTACTTGTAGTGAATCTTTTAATCATTTCTTATAAAGAAAATGTATATAAATATGTAAGAGATAATGGACTGTGACTATATATTACTCGACAGGAAGTTTTAGTTTAAATTATTTAATTTCTATGCTGGATATAAGCTGTCTGGCAATAAGGTTGTACAGTTTAGCAGTCATTTTATATTTGAACTGACTAAGGCTGTAACGATACACGATATGAAACCGAAATCGCGACACTCAGATCCACGACACACGACACACCCCGTGACTACCTTGAATTGCGCGCAGATGACATTTCATGCGGAAACGAGTGCTTGAATTGCGCGCAGATGACATATGTTTTGAAATGAGCTCGTGGCTCCCGTTTCTTTGCGTGTAGATCTGTTTTCCACTGGTGTATGTGATTTACCGCGTGCGCCAGCATCAGTGGTGCGCTCGCGTATTACTGGCATAGATTTGCCACCATAGATATGCGACTATTTTCGGTTGTTGATAACGAGGGGATCAAGTATTTACTCAGTGTGTTCGAGTCCTGTTATCTATTACCAAGCCGGGCGCAAATTGTTTTAAAAATCGTTTTTTTCTCCCACCCCCCACGAAAAAAAAATCATGATACGAACCGAATCGTGGGTTTGGTGTATCGATACAGCCCTAGAACTGACCAATCACAATCAAGTATTCTGAGCCATAATAATGCATCATTTATTATAGGGAGTTTTCTTGTGAAGGATTACCTAAAAGATACATTTTAAGAATTATGGGATTAATGGATTATTATTTAAATAATAACATCTGCTTTTCCATGTTATCTGGGTTTAAAGACATGCTTCCAGAGAATTGTGTGGAGGAGAAAACCAAATCATTCGACCCAAATGGAGTCATGGCAGAGATTATTCACAAAGATCGTCCTCGCGTTCAGCTCAAGTAAGTCTCGACTGAAGCTGCTGTTCAAGTTTGGGGTCAGTGAGATTTTATTATAAATAATTGAAAAAAAGTATCCACAAAATGTTAAGCAGCTCAAGGGGTTTCAGCATAAATGTTTCTTGATCAGCAAATCAGCATATTAGAATGATTTCTAAAGGATCATGTAACACTCAAGACTGGAGTAACGAAGCTGAACATAAATTAGATTTTACAATATATTAAAATAGAAGATAGTTGTGTTACATTGTAATATTTGGTTTTTATTGTAATTCTGATCAGATAGTAATAAGAGACTTTAAAAAAAAAAACCTCAAACCTTTAACAATAGTACATGGTACTATACCACCTGATGTGACATGATATGACACGATATGTAATATGATACAATAATTTGATAAAATTTTATTTCCTGCAGGTATTCTCATGTTTCTCCTCTAGAGCTGGACAAGTTTCTGGAGGATGTGAAGTAAGTGTTACCAGATATTGGTAATATTGTTAAACGGTAGCCTGTGGTTTGTAATGTGTACATGTGCATTTTATTGCTCAGGAATGGCATTTACCCTCTGATGAACTTTGCGTCCACTCGACCCCATCCTGTACCTCGTGCCGTCTCCATGTCCCAAGAGCAGGTGGAGACAGTGAAGACCCCCACACCAGAGCCGCAAGAGGCTGAGACCAGGAAGGTGTGTGTTCTTATCCAAACACAGTAACTGTATAATAGTTCAGTTCAATCAGTTCATTCTTATTTAATCTTAAGTTGTCGTTGTAGGTGGTACAGATGCATTGTAACCTGGAGTCTATTGAAGAAACTACTAAAACCCATGTGAGTAAAGATTCATTCAAGAGCTATCTTGATCAGCGACGCAGTGGTATTAGAATGGGATTGCGATTCTCTGTTTAGTTCTTTGTCTCTGGTGATTCATCTACATTTGTTTTAATGGTTATTAATGATAATGCAGACTACTATAATCATGTTAAGGGGTACAGCATGGCAACATCTGTTGAATCAGTGGCAAATTAACTGATATTTGCGGTTTTCACAGCTCACTCTTTTCTTGAAACTGGATGATAAACTCCATCGGCAGCTCAGCTGTGATATTATGTCAAGTAAGTTTAACTACATTCTTTTTTATCATCTCTTCACTACATAAATGCAGTGGTGCTAAAATTGAATGCCACCCAACAATCCAGTTCTAAGTGACTACTTTTTATTAAATTTTAGTTTTTACTTAATCAGATTATGATATTGGGATTCCTACAAACTAATTAAAAAGAAATATTCCAACTAAGTAGACCTAGAACCTAAGTTTAATACTAAACTCTTAAGTTGTGTGTGTTAGTTTTTTAGCACATAAAGTAAAACTGGAATAAAATAAATAATAAATATTAGAGAAAAAAAACTATTTTGCTTTTGCAACTTACTTAAAAGGTACTAACAGTAATAGAACCTGAAATTATTTTAGTTATGTTTTTGTCACGGTTCTCGTGTCGAATCAGGCAGGGGAAGGCAGAATACGACAGAACAGGTAATTCGTTATGCAATTTTAATCAAGTTACTCACAAGGAACACAACACAAACTCAAATAACATTAATAATCCGACAGAGACTAGACAAAAAGAACGTGCTTTTAAACATGAGAACATTAGGGAGAAATCAAGACAGGTGAGGCACACAGGTGGAACGGGTAACTAATTAACTCAACAAGGACAGGAACAAGACCAAATAAGGAAAACCAGGAAGACTTGAACACGAAAGTAAAACAGAACCGTAAACACTAAAACAAAAGACATAGAGCGTTACAGTTTTTCAATTCTGTTGTACCTTTGTTATTTTTATATAAAATATAAAAAATAAAAAAAATATGAAAACATATTATAATATTATATAAAATAACACTGCTTTGGAATAACACAGACTTTTCATTTCCTCATTATTTTGTGTGTTAACTTTTAAAATTTGTATATAAATATTTAAACATGCTTATATCCATATTTAAATATGTGACCCTGGACCACAAAACCAGTCAAAGTGAATAAATAAGCTTTCTATTGATGTATGGTTTGTTATAGGATAGGACAATATTTGGCTTTTTGAAAATGTATAATCTGAGGGTGCAAAAAAATCGAAATACACCTCAAATACACCTTTGAATCTGTTCAAATGAAGCTCTTAGCAATGCATACTACTAATCAAAAATGATGTTTTAATATATTTACAGTTGGAAATTTACTAAATATCTTGGAACATGATCTTTACTTAATATCCTGATGATTTTTGTCTTAAAAGAAAAATCTGTAATTGTGACACATACAGTGTATTTTTGGCTCATTGCTACAAATATATACCTGTGCTACTTAAGACTGGTCTCGTGCTCCAGGGTCACATACTGTATATTAACAATATTTTGACATCAGGGTGTTCAGTTTTTGAAATATTCTGATATGTGGTCAATACAGATGAAAGTCCCAGAGATTTGGTCAATGAACTTATCCATCATTCCTTCATCAGTGAGGTGAGAATTAAAACCGAACTAATTCACACTACACACTGCAAACGTCCGGTTTTCACTGTTCATCATCTCAGTATAATTTCTTGCACGTGACATAAAATCACATGGAAGCAGCAGCTACGTGTTCACTTGTCTTATGCCGGTATTTGCCATCAATTTCCACAGGAGGATGGTGACAAGATTGTGACGTTCCTGGAGGAGGCTTTGAACCGACACCGTGGGTCTGCTAGTGCCATAACAACCATATGAATGACAATGGTCACTGTTGCGATGGACATTTTCATGCCAGTGGAACCTGAGAGGGAGCCCCGCCAACAGAAGGACAAGGACAATGGAAACGAATGATCCTGTTTGTCAGTTAGTATGGATAATTGAAATTGTGATCAAAATTTTTTTGAAAACATGGCATACTGGTTTTATGACAACATGTGATTGACCAGGTTAGGGGGCACCAGAAATGCCCATCTAAGATGATTGTGCTAACCTCCCCGAGTCTCCGTCCAGCACTTCCAGTTGTCACTGTACAAAGCGTCCTTCCCACAATCCAGTGGGATGCTTCTCTTGAAGAAAGTCGTATGTGGTGTAGGTAGGAGGTGTCTGCTGTGGAGAGCTCCGCAGATGAAAAACAAAGTTTAGGAAAGCTAATTTGTTACTGTTCAATATTGCCAATCTTCATTTTGTGACATAAACACAGAAAAAACATTGTCAGGCCAGGAACCTACTCTACGCAAGCATGCTAATACAGATGCCAAAACATTGCAAGTGCATGTGCGTTGTTTGTGTTACTGTGGTGTTAAAAAACAGTCTTCAGACTGTTGCTCTGCCATGAAAACTGTTTAAGCTAATGCTCTAAAGGTGGCAACGCTAAGAAAGCAATGTCTGTGTGTCTTACGAATTGTGTTCAGCCACGTTTTTTTAAAATCAGAAGTACCGTAGCATAACTAGAAGCATTAACACTGACTTACTTACGTAGATAATGTTACTGTCCTGAGGAAATAACACTCTTAGCATTAATGTGGCATTATTGGATTGAAGGGTCAATTAGAATGTACATTTTCTGGAGAGTTACCTGTCTTTTAGCTTGTCAGTTTTCCCAAAATGCTATCTTCCAAATATATCTTGTGAAAGAAATTGCTCTAAGGCCAATCAAATGAATGTGATTGTAATTCTCTCTTCAGTCTACACTATGACAGCTATCACAAGAATGTCTTAATATGCCGTAGGAGTGTTTTGCATATACAGGAATGCCTTGTAAAAACAGTGCTGTTTGCTGGTGTCTAATAACACTAATTGAAAAGAATTTCAGAGATCCACACATTTCATACAGGTCGCACATGTAAGAAAGGTGAAGGATCCTGGTTAGTCAACCAGCTAACCAGCTGTCAAACTACTGTACATGGTTTTGGTGATGACTTTTGTAGAATGCATTAAGATTTCTGTGGGATTTCTTTGTCATGAGCATTTACTTAACTGGATAAAGTTGAAATATCTCTATTAAAACGACTGAATTTTTTCTGTGATCCATAGAAACTGCACTAGAAACTATCCAGTTACTAATTCTCCACACGTTTTTAGCATTTGAATTATCTAAAAATCCCACAAAAAATAGGCGATTTCTATTTGTGTAAGTGCCAAACTCTGGCAGGGTTGCCAGGTCTTCACAACAAAACCCACCTAAATGCTACCCAAAAGTTAACACTAGCCCATGACGCTTCCGAGAGATACACGTTTTTTGGCGAGGATTCCACTTGTAAAATACAAATTGCAGGAGCTAATTTCCACGTTATTGGGCAACTCGCGGCAACAGTGTTAAAGTATCCCAATTCTAAGGAAAACCGTGGACGCAACAACAATAAGAGATTGGATTGGAACAGGATTTCTGAGTCGGTTCCTGAATAATCCCAGTCTTGCAAAGCAAATTTCACCTCAGGTTAACCTCCGAGGACAGGTCAGTGACATTTTTAGTAGGCTACTATTCCTTTTCTTGGTGCTGTTTGATATCGTTTTTTGTTTTCTTTTTATTTTCCTATTCACTGAAACATTGTGTTACTACCCTGTTTCACTTCCTCTCACATTTGCAGTTGATCTCAACAGGTTCTTTAAGAAGGTTTTTGTACGGGTGTTTATCACTGTGTGTATCTGTGACCAGCCAAGGCACTAAAGCAATAATATTCTCCGCTATCTTCGTTCTGGGCTCCACTGATGACCAGCTGGAAATTTTTATCAGATCCACTTCCACCAAATCGAGATGGTGTGGAAGAATATCGGACATGTCCTTGATGGATGAGGAGTTTAGGAGCATCTCCCGGTTTCTTGAGGTACCAGCTAACACAAAATTTACTATCACACCATTTACCAACATCAAGACTGGTTACACATGTTATTGTCACTGATTGTCCTGATACAACAGTCTTCTTCGAAGGACTTTGTGTCACTGTCACTTCACTGGAGTCTGTTAATAGTAATACAATTATTAACACACACACATACACACACACACGCAAAAGTAAATATAACAAAGAAAAGTCGTTACCTTGAACAGAAAAAGTCAGTGACATAAAAAAGATGATGAGAAAAAATAAAAATGCCATTTTTGTTGTGGTTTGATTATTTTAAAAGCAGGTAATAGTTGTGAGGTTGAAGTCACAGGATTATATAGCTGACAGTATCGCTCCGCTGAAACGACAATGCAAATTGTGCTGTTCACATGAAAACTATTTTCCATTAAATCTAAATATAAAGAAACCAAAAACAAAAGTCTGTGCATTATGATATTTTACTAACCTGTTTATCAGTGCAAAATATCAGGCCATAAAATTATAGTATGAAAGATAATGAAGGCCAAAATGAGATTTGCTCCTAATGTTAACTATGATCATATTTTATTTTGTACAGCCTATAGAATTTAAGCAATTTTAGTTGTATTATATCAGCATAAAAATTTATTTGGGTGCAATTTGTGTATATAGAATGTAACAGAACTTTAAAACTCATAATTTGACTAAGCAAGTCAAATACGGTATACATAAAAAAAAAATCATTTGTTTTTTAAAAAATATGACTAAATGACATTGAAATTTTAAATGAATAAAGCAAATAAAAGAAGTTTAATTTTTTTTGTTGCTGGTCAGTAATCTAATATTATTTTACAGTTATATTTGTAATATTTGCAATTATTCTCATTTAAATTTTTAATATAGGAAGATTTTATATTACATTCTATTTTAGAAGACAAATGGGCCAGGATTTAGCATGACAATCAAAAAGGTTTAGCATAATTTATTGTAAGAAAATAAATGGGGTTATAATATTTAATATCTAAGGATGTTAGAGTGATTTAAATGTAATAAAAATAATTATATAGTCTTTAATCACAGAGAACAACCACTCAGTTCAAAAGTATAAAAATAAATTATAAATGCATTAGGTTAATAACACTCATATCTTGATCTGTAATTTAAACAATGTTCTAGATTCATAAACTAGATGTAATCTCGGCTTCACTTGCGCGTTAAATGAATAAAAGTCCAAAACTATATCTATAAAATAAACTTTCATCTCGAAATCCTAAACTGTACAGTGTGTTATGGTGCTGTTTCGCTTCCTCCTCATCAGCACCTGTGGTGTGTATCAGGGCAGTGAGTGTGAAGGAGCCTTTATCTCTGTGTAAACACATACTTATTGTCAATCTTGTGTCTGGTCATACAGTAATATTGTGCATCGTCTTCTCTCTGGACTCCAGTGATTTTGAGAATGAAGTCCTTGTGAGCGGCATTGCCGCTGAATCTCTATGGGACGTTTGAGTGGCGTTGGTGTATGTAATAAATGAGGAGTTTGGGAGCATGTCCAGATTCGTGCTGATACCAGAACACACAATTCCTCCAAAGAGCGACAGGTAAGTTGGTTAAGCAGTTTATTTTGATTGTTTCGTCACATTAGGACTTGAGTTTGAGTTACTGTCTCTTGAGCCTGTAAAATAAATTAGAAATCTCTTTATCATGTCTGATTAAATATATAAAGCATTGCTTATTTGACCTACGTTGAATACCAATGGCCAGTATGCAGATGGAAACGAAAACAGAATATAATATAAACACTAAACGACCAGTTAATGCAAATGATCCTGTCGGTGTACATTGGGTAGTATAGGATATGTTTCCATGCGGAAGAAGTTCAATGATTCCTATATGTTTAGATAGCTAACAACTTCCTCTAAATGATATAGAACGTGTATCAGGTATAAAGGTGAGAGATGTCTGAGTAAAATTGTACATGTAAGGAGGGAGTAAAAGTCCCAGTTATATAAACAGTATATATAAACGTATTAAGAACTGGTTTGACCATTTAGAAATTAAACTGTCTTTTTGGATCTACATTAGACTAATCTACCATTTTGTAACTTACTTTTATGACAAGTTTTGAACAAAACAAAAAAAGTGGGTTCCCTTTTAGTCGGTCACTCAGCGTCATCGTAATTCATCTGTCATCTGATATGACATCTCCGTTCCCTTCTTAAGGTTACAAGGTTTACATACAGGTATGTAACATATCTAAAACAAAAATTAAGTAAGAGCTCAATATTTAAAAAAACAAAAACAACTGTGTATTGCAACAAGCAGCATTGTCTTTTAAATTTATTAGAAATATATTATATTAAATATACTGTGTATATATAAGCTTTTAAGACTAGTCTAAGCTAATTAAGCAACAGGCCACACACTATAAGGCTTAGATTTTACTCTTCTCTTAGACTTTTGTTGGTGTTGCTAAGCTACCTACTTTACTTTGATGAGTGCAGATTTTGTTTGTGTATATTGTATAGCTTTTGTAAACTTGTAACATTTCTGTAAGTGTTGCAGTTTAGCTACTGCAACTAACTCAAAGTTAATCGTCTGTTTAATGGAATCAGGTTGTTTTTATTCCTATTAAATAATGTTTTTGATTTGAATAAAATCAGTTAATTTACATTTTTTATTAAATTTGATATTATTTTATATATATATGTTTCTGGTCATTATTCATATAACAGTTTGTATTGTATTGTGTAGAATGAGGATCCTGAAAAAAAAAGTATAATAGTAATGAAAGATAAATTCACAAATCTCTTAAAACCCCCTGGGGTCTGAGGGGATTTTGGGGCCCTTGAGATGTTTGGACATGCTCTGATATTTGTGCTTTTTTCAGCTACTTAT
>JAUMHQ010000090.1:14323868-14337363 GCA_032361165.1 Enteromius paludinosus | reverse complement strand
CGGCTCAATGTGAAATCACGCACCTGATGGCATTTACCGCTGATTACAGGACCGGCTTTACTGACAGAACGTGCAAACATATCGGGCGATCCGGATCAGTGCGTCCCTACTTTCAAGTACATTCAGAACATTAGAAACGCTAGTTGGTGCCCCAGTATAATCGGTCCGGTAAAATGCGTTTAAAAAATTTAACATGTTATGTTTGTGTAATTAATTCATCTAAATTAAGTCCCGGCCCCAGTAAAAAGACAAAGTATTTTCTTGCATGGAAAATGTACAGTACACCTATGCTATATTTTAAGTGCATCAGAAATGCCACTCTTTGAATCAGCTTTGGGTGTGAACTAAAGACACTGGACGCTGCTCTTCATCCTCACACACACACACCTGTGCCCAAATCTTTCCAGATGGAGGGATTTCTGACTGGTAGGATGAAATTAATTAGGGAGTGGGGGGAAATAAGCTGATCTTGTTGGCTTTGGGATTTGGTTTTTGACAACAGGGTGTAATTGTTGAAGGTGCAGAGCTTTGGCTCCTGATGTGTGCTGGACAGGTGTGGGAGAGATAAGGCACGCGTCTCGTTGCGTGATGAGGGCGCCGGCGAGAAATAAATCCAGCTCATTGCTCACTGAAGGATGAATTTAGGGGTGGAGGATGGGTCTTAAAGTCAGTGGCAGCAGGATGAAGCCAGCGCCATATCAGAGCCACAATAACACAGAGATTGGGGACCAAAAGAGGGACAGACCGATATTTGATGCTTTCTTGAATTCATCTACTATAAGTGCATTACCTACATAGCGAATATAAGAAAAGCAGCTTATTTCTAGTGTCAACAGTGGAACAGCTGGAGTGAAAGATCAAGAAATATCATTTTGAGTCACACAAGCAGAAGACAGATTGACTTTCTGATGTAAATTGTATATATATATATATATGTTATCATCTAACAAAGTTGTCTAAACAAAGAGTTTCAGGCAATGTTGCTGATCTAAGTTTTGAGCTCCCAGCATGCATTGCTGCATAAATAAATGATGTGGTTTCTGTAATAGGATTATTCTTTTTGCAGTTCAGAGACTTATTTATGATGCTGTTGTTTTTGTCATCACTGATGTTATTTGTTGTGTGGTTAAAATTTAACTTGATGTTTGTTGGTTTGGGGTTTCAGTGTTGAAGTGCATGTGCATTTATATAAATGGTTGCATATAATATTTTTGCTTTGCAAAATGTTTTCTCTTGTGAAGAGAAAGCTTGCAGCACTTCTTATTGAATGTTTAATGCATGAATAAATACATTTGGATGCATAATCACAACTGAAATAAAAATATTAATGTTCTCTTTTACTTCAGAACAATTTGATTATTGGGGAACAAGAATCTTCAGCTGCCCTGATGTGAATATATTCTCTTAAAAAAGTTTTAGTAATATAAAGGCAATAAAACAAAAATATGACACACATTTCTCAAAATTAAAGTGCGACTACTTATTTATATTTGGAGAAACCCATTTTTTTGTGGATTGTCTGAATAGCTTAAACCTTTGGTTTAATAAATACAGCATCAAACCGATGATGAAATGTTTGCATGCTGTTTTATTTTTTGAAACGTGTTATTGAGACATTTTCTGTTTATTTGATTTTTTTAGATTTAATGTTCTATTCCGGACAGTCATATATCTCTATATTTTCTGAATGTTCTCTAACATGATTTTGATAATGTTTCCAGTCTCAGTGCAGAGGCGTGAGGAAGTCTGTCCATCTGTTTTGTAGTCAACAGGCATAAACAGTTGAAATGAGGCAATTTTGCACAAATGGAAGTGCTATTAAAGTTGAATTCTCATCTTTAATAGAAAAGTAAAAAGATGAGGAACACACAGCGGGTTGCGCTCATGTGTGAAATAATTCCCATTTTCAGTGAAAAAAAAAGCTGAAAAAGTTTGCCTTTAAAAATATTAAAATATATATGTTTTCACTTCATAACAAACAATAAGAAGGGTCTTACATATTTGTTTAATGAAGTGGAATCATATAACAATAGCGGGTGATAAATTAATGAACTAAAATGTTAGCCACACTCTTCCTCTGTTTGTTCTGAGGAACAAAGGAGACACAGTATGTGATAAAAATCTGCCTTATTTCACACTTAAGTTGTTTATTTCCTTTTTATTTTCATTGCTCTGTTGTGTATATGTACCTAGCTTAAAGCACAATTTTATTTTATTTTTATTTTTTTCCCCTGAGGTTCACTTATAATTCATACATTTTAATAATTCATAACTAAACCTTTGCTTCCTTCCATAATCCATAATAACGCTTCTTCCAATAAAAAAAGCTATCTCCTGTTTTCCTCTCACATCAAATTCCACCCATATATTTGTTTAGAACTGTTTTGGACTTCTGGACTGTGCTTATTTCTCTCCTGATTGAGACAAATCTTTTTTTTTTCCTGGAGTAAACAATATTCTGGATAAATGACTCATATTTTAGATGGAAGCAATGGTTTGATGTTGAAAGTGTCTTGATGCACTGGAGTTGTGTGGGTTATTGTTTTTATCAGCTGTTTGGGCTCTCATTCCAACCTGGTCCTATAAAAATATGTACCTCTGTGCCCTTTTTGTGCATTTTTACGCACCTTATTGGATGTTTCGCTGCAGTTTTAAAGAAAAGTGTCTATTAAGTGGCGCTAAAACACAGGTTGAACCCTGACACGTTTTTATTATGTTGATATAGGTACATATTGTTGTGTTTTTATTACGTTGCTTCAGGTACGTGTCGCGACAGTTCAGAATTCAAATATCCATGGACTGTTGCTAAAAGTTAATGCTCTATCTTGTTGTAAATAAGTTCTACACCAAATCCAAAACTAACCACACCGTGTTACCAAATGCAAAACTGAAATGAAAACCCAGATATGAAGCTGGATATGTGTGATGTTAACATTCAAAAGCATCAGCTTTTATAGGTTGTTTTGAAGTCATAACATGACATTCTTCAAGTAATTGTGCGAAAATCACACTTTATTAATCGAAACTGTAAATTTGTGTTAAAAGTGCACCTAGTTACCCTTTCAGTCGAATCACTTCGACGTTACATATGGGAACTCGCCAGGGAGACCAATTGCCTTTGAGCCCTTTACTAAAGGCCAATGAAACATTGCCGTGCACTGATTGTGCTCAGGTGCACCTCATCACTGCGTGAGTATCTGCACCTGCAGATTTTCGCTTCAGAGCCTTCGCCGTCTGAGCTACTACAGGAGACCCCCTCTGCGAGTTCTGGAGAACGATCGAGGAAGAGTCCTGATTTTAAGAGTTCCTGCTTTCCTGCTCTCTCGTCTGACAGCGTTTCATCTGGGCGGCTGTTAGCGAATCCTGCAGGCTGAGACCGCTTTTGTGGATGGTCAATGCGTTCATTGCGAGCGTATGACCATGGCTACATTGAAGTACCGCAATGTAATGTCTTCAGCAGCATTAGAGAGTGAGTCAGAGGGTGAGGTTGAAACCGAGTTGGGAGCGCACCACGCTACGGTGTCTGCCACGTTCCTCTCAAAAGCTGTTCTCTCCCCGCTGAAGCGGCAGAGGGACATCCGCATCCTAACAGCTATCTCGACTGGCTGATAATGGCTCACTCGCGGGATTTGTTGTACAAGGATGCGCAGGGACATAGTGCTTGGGCACTTCAGCCTTCAGGGTCTTCAGGTCGGCCGAGTAAAGAGTAAACTCTCTCCGAAAAGTAAAAGAGAGGAGAGGATCTGCCTCGCCACCGAGCACGCAGGCCACGCTGAACTGCCTAGATACGTCAGGCACAAGACAGCGGTCCCTCTCAAAAGAGGCTCCTAGACGAATGCTCCTCTCGCGAAAGAGAGAACCCTGGAAGAGAAGTTGAAGCGCATGTGTATGTCGCTGTCACAGCCGCATTTCACAATGCAGTGGAGGCTGCACCCCTCAGTAAGCACCTACTCATCGTTCGGGTTCCTAGAGATGTGCCGCAGGTTGATGAAAAAGAAATATCCCCGAGACCACATCTCTCACCCTCTTGGGATCTTGCTGTCGCTCTACATGGCCTGCAGCATGCTCCCTTCGAGCCCCTTTAGGAAGCAGATATAGAACAAAAATATCTGGTGCTAAAGGACAATGCCTTTCAGTGCGCTGGTCTCTACTAAAGAGGATAGGAGACCCACAAACCGTCTCTGTCTACATAGAGTGCCTTGAGCTTGGTCCGGCTGAAAACCCGGCCAGCCCAGGGTTCCTACTGTGTCTTTGCAATTAGGTAGGAACCCGCAAGCTCTGCCCCAGGAGGAGGCAGACCCAGCCTTGAGTTGCTTGTCCTGTATGCGCTTTGAGAAAGCGCCGCCACACTGACTGCACTCAGAGAGTCAAAACGCTCCAGCAGCTCAGATTGTGCTACTGCAGACAGCAGAAAGGGAATGCTGTGTCTAAACAGAGGTTGGCTCATTGGGTGGTTAAATCCATTCCCTTTATACCAGGGAAGCCTTGCCTTTAGGACTGGGAGCTCACTCAGAGAGTGTTGCTTCGTCCTATACGACAGGCTCACGGCACCTCTTAGCATAGATTAGGGCGACACCGTCACCTTCGCTAGGTTTTACAGGAAAAGACCTCTGCGTAGAGGCTGTGTCTTCTCGGGTCCTCAGCAGGACAGTAGGTGAGCAAGAGGACCGGCTGATGCCGGCTTGCTGCGCCACTCCTACGGCATCCGTGCGTTATTTTCTCTCAGTGTTCCCTTAACTGTGCGTAACCTGAGTCCTCCCTGCCCCACAGACGGACTAGAGCGAAGTAGCTCCGGCTGTGCTTCCTCTGGGTCTCCTTCGCCCAGTAAGTGTGGCAGCAAATTTCAATATATTTCTCAGTCAGCCAGAAGGCTGTGTTTGCCTTCAATTATATCCGTAAACTTATCAATATATTGTATTTCCTTATTCCACATGCTAGAACTGTGTGTTAACTCATGTGCTCCGCCCTCAACCACCTGCTTCAGCACCACTGAAAGCAACTCTGTGTGCTCCCCTCCTTGGGCCACAGAGGGTTACGAGCAGATCCTCTGCTAACGAATTTGAAAAGTAGATCTCTCCTGTCGGCGGGGGGTGAGCACAATCAGTGCACGCCAATGTTTCATTGGACTTTAGTAAAGGGCTCAAAGGCAATTGGTCTCTCTGGCCAGTTCCCATATGTAACGTCTCCGTTCCCTCCTTCAGGGAACGTGGGTTACGTTCGTAACCTAGACGGTATGTTTATGCCATGAGACCAGGTACTCTCATTCTGATGGCACCCGTTCACTGCAGAACATCCATTGGTGAGCCAGTGATGTAATGCTAAATTTCTAAAAATATATTTAGACAAACTCATCTACATCTTGGTTGGCCTAATGGTGCAAATTTTTATTTTTAAGGATAGTGATCCAAACATCTCTTTTGCGATTTTAGAGTGTTCCAGTCATGATTTGTTACAGACTTTTCCCCAGATTTTCTCCTACCTCCATGTGAGAATAACCAACAGAATTTCATTATCATTGCTGCTGCCTTGTAAATGACATCTAATTGGGCTTTTCACTGAAGTAGAGCTTGATTGATCTCCACAGGTCGGATTTCTGACCTCTGGCACTGTTTCTTTGGTCATTTTCAAGTACAAGGTGGGAGAAGTTCTGAGCTCAACCATCCATCCTACTTCCTCAATTACTTCTTATTGACTAGGTGGGCCAAGCTGCCAATTAGGAGCCATTGATGTGTAAACACGGGTGTAATGTGTTACTGCTTTCTTCTGTTGGCCACTAGAAAGTTTGAACAGTTTGGATTGAGTTCTTCTAACAGTTTAAATGGTCTTTTTGGATTTGTATTGAAAGGTTTCTGCCACTGGCATTATCTTTGTAAGAACATAAAAATATTTCATGTGGTACATTTATTTTAGGGCATTTAATGACATTCAAATACTCAAATAACTTAAAATCTTGACTTAAGTACCCCTAGAAGTCATATTCTTTGCTTTTTCGAAGTCTATTGTTTTAAACGAAGGCTTCGGGAGTTTTTCATGTGTATTCTGTTATGGGCTGAATAGAAACGTTTTCTCATATTCAACCTGTGATGCGTTCTCATTATAAAATACAATTTGGCTTTGGTGTGCAAAACAGCTTTCAAAACCCTCACAGAAATGTCATTTAGTCACACCACACTGACAATATAGAGCATTCCTGCCATAAAAAATCTTCTAATTATCTGCTTTTGTCAGCAGGGGTGCAGAAACTATTAGAAAATGTGTGGGGGGCAAAATCACATTTTTCCGACTGCCTTCAAAGTAATGAACGTCCGGAAAAAAATATCATATTACTTGAAATATAAATGCAGGCTTGAGTTTATTCAGATGGAATGGCAGTTAATCACAAGTCTTGCCGTAGCCGTCATCTGAAGCCCCCTCAAGTCATGTGATCTTTATTCTAAGCCTGTTTTGATGTTTTGTCCATAATCAGCGGATGGCCTGCAGGAAAGCTGAGAGGTGTGGGTAGTTCATCAGCCTGCTCGGTGTCTGTTGTTTGTCTCCGGTTGTTTGTCTGGGAGTGAAGCTATTAGACAATGACTGCACATTTTATGAGCTCATTTCTGCCCATACTAAACACACATTCGGTTCCCAGGATGCTCTGCAGAGGAAGGCGGGGGAGTCTGCTGTCAGTGAGCACAGAACCGTGATCGGCAGTGAATGATAATTCACATTAGGTAAGTTTTGGATTTTTTTATTTGACAGTGGACAAATTAGATTTGACATATTTTGTGTGTGGTAAAACGTATTAGAAATCCATGAAAGCATGTTATATTAGCGATAGACTGCAACAGTTGCCAGGCCTATAAACTTGTGATAGATCTCCTTTGTGTACATTTTAGATTTGTTTTAGATGGATCATAATCAATTTCAAATATTTTAGTAAATTTAAGAGAGAAAAAATTTAGTTTTATTTAGGTAATCATACTTAACAAGCCCACACAAACACACACACAAATACGAAAATACTTTATTGCTAGTGATGTGCATTTGTAATTGTGCATGTATATAGCTTTTATAGTTTGGGGTTGGTAAGTTTTTGAAAGATGTCTGTATTTTTTTAATCAAACATACAGTAAAAACACTAATATTGTGAAATATTATTACAATTTAAAATAACTGTTTTCTTTTAAAATGTAATTAATTCCGCCACTGAACTAAAAAAAAACTTTTTATCTCACAATTCTACTTTTTTTTCTCAGAATTGTGAGAGATGAAAAGGCAGAATTGCATAATATAAGCTCTCAATTGTGAGGTCAGATTTGTGATATAGATATAAAGTCGCAATTCTGAGAAAAAAAAATCGCTCAAAATTGGACTTTATAACTCGCAATTGCGAATTTATATCTCACAATTCTGAGAAAAAATGTCATAATTTTTTATTCAGGTTCAGAAACAGGCTTCCATATTCTTCAGTGTCACATTATCCTTCAGAAATCATTCTAATATGCTGATTTGCTGCTCAAGAAACAGTATTATCAATGTTAAAATCAAATTTGATCAATTAAATTCATCCTTACTGAATGAAAGGGTTAAAATCTTTTTAAAAACTTTAATAATTGGTGTATATTAGTAACTTTTTTGTTTCTTTAGAGCAACATACATTGACAAATTGTTCACAAAAAGAACATGAATGTATGCTTAAAGTAATGTTGATCTTAGGATAGAGAGAAAATTAGAGTCTGAAATAGAGCCTGCACGAACCAGAGGGCTGCATCTGAATGACATCTTCAGATCAGCCACAACAACATTCATCATCAGCCCCACCTGGGACCAAAGGGTCTTATCACCATGGAGATAGATGGATGTGTGGGTGGTATGATCAGTTTAGTCCTGAACAGCTGAAGACACAAACAGGTGTTTTAACATCCTGCATTACTGGAGGAACTGTGCCTGATACTGTACTTACAGTCTGTTCCAGCTCCAAACGATGCCTGAGATCTCACAGAAATAGAATCATACATAATTAGATCTTCAAGGACCTCTGCAAACATTGATCTTGGGGTTTGGAGGCCTGCCTCCTTCAGATAACCACAACAAAAAATAGTAGCCTCTTGTTTAAAAAAACAAACATGTGACTCCGGGATGATTTTGTACAATATGCACAAAGAGGGTTTTTTAGAAAGTAAATTTCTTTTGATCTTCAGAAATGCTCAGTTGCTTGTCCTAGATATCAATGAGATGAAATAGAGAGGAAAAAAGTATTATTTATTAATGTGATGTTTCTCAGAATTTTCAAAGTGTGCTAATCAAAAATCAAGGATTTCAGTATAAACTTAAGCAATTTTTGGATTTCTCATTAGATCCTTACAAGGCCAAATTATTTGACTCTTCACAATCAGTTTTCATTGGTCCATTCACTATTGTGTGCAGGCATTACTGAGGAAACCACTCCTGCTGGCAGAGAATGAATTTGCATTTTCAATAAGCCCTTTAGCAACATATTTCTGTGGCTCACTCTTTTTTTTTTTTCTGTTTTCAGCAGCACAGTTCATATTCTTTATCCTGACTGAAGCGCTTTTGTTTCAATCTGTAAGAATAATAAGCTATAGGCTTAGTTAAACACATTGATATTAAAAAGATGACTTTGAGAGTCTTAAGTTTATTTGATGGTGACTTCACATCTCATTTTCATGAAGGCTAAATACAAATAATAGGCAAAAATTCATTTAATGGTACAATTTTTGTTAGTTTTATAGGTGGAGGTTTTCTAGACTTGGCAAATACATTTTTCAGAAGTTTGTAGGCATAGACATATAGGGTTGGGTGATATGGCCCAAAACATTTTCACACTAAAATTTGTCTTATCAGTCGATCTCGATAATTATCATGATACATTTCAAATCTTAATTTCTTTCAAGTTTGAAGACAGATTTTTTTACTATTAAGTAAAAGTTTTGGAAACCAAACCAACTGTACACTTTATGATTGATGTCACGCCCATGTCTGTTTGGTTTCGATTCATGATTTCCTGTATGTCTAAATATGGTCTTGTTCCTGTCCTTGTTGAGTTTATCCGTTCCCACCTGTGTTCCTCACCTGTCTGTAGTTTCCCCGTGTGTATTTAACATGTGTATTTTCTCTCTTAGAGTGCAAATTTGACAGTAGCTGTTGTCTACAGTAAGTATATTGGTGAGAATAAGGAGATGGTAATGTATGGTCATTATCAAAAACAATTTTAACAAACCCATTATGTGTGAATTTTAATTGTTTTGACTGTTTAGTCAGAACATTAACCATTGGTCTTCCATAAAGCCCGCTTGAAACGCCACACACTATACAAAAGTTGTTGTTTTTTTAATACATTTTGATATTTTTGGAGCTTTGGTGTTGCCGACTTTATATTTAAAAGATGGTTCTACCTATTTTCTAGTCAAGCACCCAGTTGAGATCGATGTGCGTGCTTTAGCTTGCTCTCCCATAACAGCATATACAGTATTTAGATCATGATAACCCACAGTTAAAACCACACATATAGCACCTCAATACCATGGTAAATATCTTACCATGTGGTTTCTAGGCATAGGTATGAAAAACTGTACTATAAATGAACAAACGCTTTACATTCCTTCACTCCTTTTAATACATTCAATACATGCCTGCATTAATAATATAATAAAATTTTATATGAATATCCCACATTTCTGCCACAATATAGTTATTGAAGTAAAGCTATGGTAAACAATGGCAATTTGTAGAGTGAAAAGCCTTGACTGTATCGTTGCGCACTGCGTTGTATGGCTTTAAAGTCTGCGTGAACCGGAAGTTTCTGCTGATGTTATTTCAGTTTAGTGACATATTTCCAGCAGAAAGAAAATACTGAATAGAGGTCGGGGTTTTAGTTTTGCGCTCCTCCTGTCTGTCTCCCACTTATAGCAAGGTAACGGTCAGACGGGTGTGTTTAAGGATATTCTCCCCTGTTCTGCCCAACAGGATATTTTAATTTTCATTTGTGTTCCATGCTGAATTTAAGCGATTAAAGTTGGATCTCACAGCACTGTTTAGGGCTAGTGTGACCGAGACTTATCAGCGAGTAAATAAGTTGTATGGAGAAGTTTTATTATGGCTTATTGGTGTTTTTGTAGTTTGACTGCAGGTGAAATATCTGTATTTATTTATCACACAAGAAAGAAATACAGCTTTGAATTCTTTGAGGGTGAGCACGTGATCAGAGAACATAATTTTCTCGGTTTACCGTGCCTTTAAATGATATATAATTCAGCAGAATCAGTGAATTTTTATCATTAAATGTAGTGTGCAGAACTCTTTCTCCTTTGTTTGATATACAGTCTCCCTCAGTCTGTATGACAGAGACCCAGTCCTAATCAAATTGGGGATCTTCTCCAAATGACTGAAGTGACCCATGAGTCTAATTCTGGAAATCCTGACATTTTCAGGCAGACCGAATCCATCAGCGCTCATGGGTAATATGTAGTTGGTGAAATGAGTGTCACCTATAACGCCTCGCCAGGTCTTTGTTCAAGTGAATTTCCATTTCACCTCTTGTAGATGGTAATAAGTCCCAGACCGAATGGAGATGTGCGTTTTTCTGCTCATCGGCCCAGCTGAGGGCGGCCGTTCCGTCGGGAAATAACTCAGCGTCGCTCCCAGTGGAAGTCGAGTTTTCAATTTCCTCAGCTTATAGAGATGTATTGGCCAATGAGTGCTCCTTCGTTCCCCTGTTGAGCCTCTGCCAGACTCTAATGTGGACTCTCCTTCAAACTGTCACGCTTATACCTGCATGATAGCAGTGAAACTAATGATTGTATTAGCATAAGTGCTGGTACAGGAGGTCAGCGGTAACCGTGTAAAGACGCCGGATGCATGCGGCTCAATGAGGAGAACGCTAGGCTAATGTAGACAAATATGTGCCCGGCGCTTGTCAAGATCCCGTTTATCACAATATGTGCCGTTATGTATCACTGAGAAGAAATGTTCCATATGCTTTCTCCGTTTGGTGCACAGCTTGCAAAAAAGTTCATTTCAGACTTTGCTACACATGATAAATCTTAGTTATTGTAGCCCCAAATGTGAGGCATCAGACTCAAATTGGATTTGTGGGGAAATGGAGGGTTTGATGAAACCGTGATAATTCTCGCATTGATCATCTCACTGTCAGTTATAATCCAATTAAAACAGATCGCCTGGATCTAACCTGGTCTCGCCGTCCTCGTCCTCTCTCTGTAATTAAGGATTAAAGGAAAACTCTAATGAAAGAAAAAGGCTGAGATGAAGCATTGCTGGACATGCGACAGCTCAGTACGTACAGGGCTAATTTAGACTTCAGAACAGGAAAAATATGTCACGGTCTCAGGTGGAATTGGTCCTTGTTTTTAAATAATGAAATTAATTTTTTTCTTAAAAAAAAGACACCAAACCTATTCAAACCTATATGTCATTTAACACTAAAGAAAGAATATAAGTGCACTTAATCTGTTTAATAAAAAAACTGCAGCTGTACACATTTACTTTTAATGTTTTTTTTTAAGTTACAAAATAATACACATGAACTTTAGCATCTAATTATGCATGCTGCTATATCGAATTAAACCACAGCTATGCATTATTTTGCGACTGGCATACTGTAAGTGATTTGAATAAAGTATATGGGAAAATAAACATGCATACAGCTAATAGAATATGCATTTGAACACTTACCAGAAATTAATTGCTTACTATAATGAGGGTTTTTATATTACACCATAAAGAATCATCAGTGCAAATGGGCCAATAATGCAACCGTGTGTGTGTGTGTGTGTGCCACTGCACGGTAGATGATGGGTATCAGGGCAGATTAAATGTATTCATGCTTCGTTTAGTTTCATTACCCTGACAGTAAAGTTCAACAAACCAGGGAACTCGAATTAGGTGATGATCGCTGAAACCTTCGCCCATTGCAGGCTGATCAACACTTTCATTTAATTCAGCCCACTCAATGCAGAGTTACTGCCATTAAAAAAACATTTACATTTATTTTAACTTTATTAGAAAAATTCCTCATGTCCTAATTACTCCATTTATCACAGTCAAACTGGATATTTGTTTTAAAACTTTTTCTGAAAGTTAATTAGTTTTAGAGCAGTACTCTTTTTCCTGAAGAAAATGTGAGTTTTTTTCCCCATGCAAAAATGTATTTTAATATATACAAATATTTTTTAAAATGTATGCAAAACATTTTTGTAATTTGAGTACTGAAGTTGTATTTTTCCCCCTCCTTTTTGCTCATAACTTTATTTACTTACATTCTTTTTAATATTACAGAATGTTTTTATTTTTTACATTTTATACATTTTAATTTCGTTTCGTTTATTACATTTTTTGTCCATGCAAACCTTCTTGCCACCATGCTAGGATTTTGCAAAGTAATGCAAATTCAAATAACCCACCCACAGGTCTCTAATAATCTGGTTTCTAATTATGAATTGGATCTCTCCTTCAAAGTAGGGTATATTTTTGCTAGTGGAAACTACTAAAATACTAGTAATATATCCACTATTTTCAAAAATCTACAGTTATGAGAAACTTACTGACTAAACCTCGAATACACACAAGTAATATCAAGTATTCATCAATCATAGCATAACAAATTCCCCCAGCAGTCCAGGATTTAAGTAGCTTTTGTTTGACGCTTACACAATGTGAGTTAATTGTCGTTGGTACTCTGTGCCCTGTGATGGACTAGGGGGAGACTCACGCTATACGGCTCTCGTGTGTGGAGCCACGGTCTAATTGCATTTGGACAGGAACAAAGCTACTTTCTTAACACACTCTCAAGCAGATGGAAGCAGGATAGAGCGTACAGTAATTAACAAATCTGATGGAGGACAGTTAGCGAATAGCGTTCATTATGCTGCAATTTTCTGTTCCTTTTAAATAAAAGCACCCAATACTACAAGCATTTGGGTTTAATTGCAATTAATTAAATTCTCCGCGAATGCCGCACATTAGCTGGAAAATGATGTCAGCTCATGGTTATTCTGTGTTTTGTGTTTAATTTTAAACAGATGTTGTTTTTCTAGAAGTCAAAAGATACTCGACGCTAAACGAAAGAGCTATTGTTGCTACAAACCAAGGCCATTTAGTTCCACACTTCACACAGATTTAAATCAGATGGAAAATCTGTTGAATTGCAATAATGATCAAATCAGCTAAATATGCTAATTTGTGTGAGGAAGTATGATGTTTCATGTTACGTTTTTCATTACATTTCAGCTAAAATTGCAGTCTATTTTTTGTACCATGTAATTATATGGATTCAATTTATACTGATTTTTATCTTTTTGAATTTTCTGCACTGTAATCCCGAATAAGTTGGCAAAACTCGAAAAATTTGAGGTAATCAGTTACCTCAAATTTTTTAAGTTATGAAATTTCCAATTTCCAATAGAAACATCTAGTTTTGAGTTTGTTGTACTCATGCAGAATAATATCTTCTTACTTAAAATACACAAGTTACCCTGCT
>JAUMHQ010000090.1:14303998-14319999 GCA_032361165.1 Enteromius paludinosus | reverse complement strand
TTTCCCCTTACCTAAGCTACATACCTTCTATGTACATATCAGTGAACAATTTAAAATATTCTCTCAATGCATTCTATAGCACCTTTAAACCTTTTTTTTTTTTTTTGCGAGCAATATTAATAGTGATGACTGTCTTAGCAAACACGCAAAATAATTAACTATGAAATATTCTGTTTTTGCCAATGAACTCAGAGATTACAGAGATTGTATGCCATCTGAACCTGGTCCAAATTAAGAGACGTCAAGCTTCTAGTCAAAACATCAGAGACGTTAGCAGAGAGTCGCTTTGATGCTATCAGCTCTGAGATTTCGAGTCTCAGCCGACCTCGCGAAAGTAGCAGAAGTAACCGAGATAGTTGAGCTGAGATCCTTTTCAATTTGCTATAACTTTGTTTTGCTTGTTGAAAATCTATGACATAGCTGAAGTTTGATCCACGGGATGATTTGATTTTACTTATTGAAACTTTGAGATGAGATTGGCTTTCAACATTTGACTTGTCTTCTCCTTTAAAACATCAAGTCTGGAAATCAAGAACTTCTTTATTCATGAGCAGAAGACTGGATATGTGCAGGAAGGAAAGGAACCAATTTGTTTCAAGTGCTCTTACAACCCGTGGAGGTTATTAGATGTATCTGCTTCAGAGTTATATTTAGAGCGTCTAGATGCGTCCTCATCCTTTCAAAAGGCGGCATTGTTTCCGAGCATCGCATGGTGAGCTTATAATGCGATTTTGACAGCAGAGAAATAGTTTGACAGCTGGCTGAAAGGATGTGTCTTGTGTTCTCGACGCCTGTCAGATGGAAGGTAAACAAGCCACTATTAAAGAGGTCATGTTTATGCATGCATGTTTCACGATATCCGTGATGCCAGTGCATCTAGACGTCAATTTTCCTTGCGGTTTGATGGATTTTATGTTTGATTTAAACAGTAGCATGGGAAAGTATACTTGGTGCAAAATGTAACTATGAATTACAGTCATTGTAACTCCGGTTTTCTTTGCATGTTCACACAAATCTTTCTCAAAACAGGAGCTCTTGGTCTGACCAGGACAGGAAAAAGCAGGCGGTACGTCACCATCGGCCTCGTTTTCCCTAGACAGGTGAGATGAGTCAGTCCAGCCCCTAAAGCTTCAGCAGCGTTCCAGCCTTTGTTTAACATTAATGGCAGAGAAAGTGCAAGTGACGCTTGTGTTTGAGTTTGTTGTCTTTTGGGTTGAGCATCACAGTTGGACATCCATCTATCTTTTCTTTTCCCGCTATGCACCATTTATTATGCAAACTAGTGTAGTGTTTCTGGATTGTATTCATACTACACGTAAGTGTGTGTGTACTATATATGCATATAAGTCTTTTTTTTATTTATTTGAAAATTATTATGCCCAAGGATACATTTATTTATACAGAAATGTTATAATATTTAAAATACAGGTTTTCCATACATTTTAAAATGTAATTTTCAATGTCAAGAATATAAAGCTAGTTAGATTACTTATATTGTATTTCATAAGTGATTACATTGTATAAAGAAGAATATGTTTATCAAACTTTTTAAAAAAATGTTAAATAAAAGCAATTTAAGCACGAAAAATATTAATATATATATTTTTTTTGTTTACCTGCATGTCAATGTGACAATTAACTAACATCAGAGACCTTTCAGATATTTCAATAAATATTTTATTTGAAGGGGAGACAAAAATGTTTTGGAGTCCCTGCATTAATAACACATTAATAAACATGAAAACAACAATGACACGAAGTCTTCCAGGTTAGACTGACACAATCAATAAATTATGATTAAACTACTGCTACTGTGTGAATAATATGTATCTGTATCTATATATACACATTTATATGCATATACATACATATACAGTCATGACAAAATTGTTGGTACCCCTGGAATTTTACAGACACACAATGCAAAGACTAAGTGAACTTCTCTCCTTTTTATATGCTTTCAGGTGTGAGGCTATTGCCCACACCTGTTACTTGCCCCAGGTGAGTTTAAAGGAGCATCACATGCTTGAAACAATCTTATTTATCCACAATTTAACCCATTTTTGGAGTTTTGTGTGACATTATGTCAATTTTTGTTTCGTTCCAACACACACAAAGGGAATAAACATTGTGAACCTGGGCGCTAGAGAGCACGACAGACAACGGGATAAGTGAACAGAAAACCCCGGAGGGTGGATTTATTAAAACAAAGCAAAAGCAGGTGAGTGAGTCCAGTACTGAAAAATCCCCAGTGACGGTGCTTAGCCTGATAATGGTGCTCTTTTCCCTTCTCCTTCTTCTTTGTCCAGGTGCCGGTTTAGAGTGCTCTTCGTGGCTGTGCGTGGTTGCCCGGGCGTCTCGATCACGGCGAAGCTTCTGGAAATGAAAGAGAAGTAAGTTAGTCACCATTCACTTTCTATGGAGTCGTTGCTCACACTTCCTCGTTTCTGTGCTTTTTTTATATTTGGTTGGCCGTGATCGATTGGCCCGAGCAAACGAGTTCCCGGTGTTGGTGGTTTGTTGCCAGGGCGACGCTGATCGGCGGCCGTCACAACATATATAGCAAAACATTTGTTAATGCAATACTTTTCTGTGAGAAATGCTTGATTTTCTGCAAAAAATCTAAAGGGTGCCAACAATTTTGGCCATGACTGTATACACACACACACACACACACACACACACACACAAGTAACTGTAGATACATTTATAATTTCATAATAATAATTTGAATTATATTTCATTTATTTATTAGATAGAGATTAAGTTAAAATGGGGTAGAGAAAGTAGTTAGTTTGCTAAGCATTAAAGCAGATCTGCAAATCACTAGATAAACGTGTAACATACAACAACAACAACAACAAAAAATACACATTTAGATTTAGATTAAATTCAAATTAAACTTGGACTGAAAATGCAGTCAAAATTTAAAAAATGTGTCACACTGCTTTGAATGGAGAATATTTCTGATTTGGAATAATTACTTGAACATCAAATGCCACCTTCAAAGGGACGTTATTTCTAAATGTGGAAAAAAAGGGAGAAACTCACGTATTTATCTACTCTTTGAAGCCAACGATAAAGGTTTTTGCATTTTAATCCCTCATTTTTATTTCCTGGCTATCTGCTTGTAGGTGTAAAATGAAAGAGAATTGGTGATTTAGTCCTGCTTCTCTTCAAATGGTGAGTATTTCTTTCCCTGACAAAAGTGAAACCAATTAAATCCAACTAATTCTGCAGTTGCCCACAACAGAGTCCATGATGTGCTCGAACTTCAGCCAGTGAGCAATTCAATCATACGCATGTTTGTTTCAATGCCACAATTAAACTACACGTCACAGTGTGATGCCAAGCAAGATACAAAACATCATGAAATGATTTGTGCTGTACTGTTTTGGGAGTTTTCTTTTAAGTAACAAAAAAGTCAAATTTTTGTCGCCTACAAGAGATGCAACAGAATTGTTGATGTCTTCTCTAAACTATGCAAACCAAACATCCTCCTGTGAATGCCAGCTAATGATGGAAGAGGATAAAATACTTCTTCAATGTGTGCAGTGTTACAGATGATCTGATATTATGTTCTTACTGGCATTTTGAGCATTATTTAGCACTATTAAACACAATATGTGAATCATTGTTAGAAAGCAGCTGCCATGTGCACAGCAGATGTATACAAATGTGAACTTTAGTTCCTCTTCAGGAACTCGAGCCACGTCCAGCAGACGCTATGGGGAATGCCTCCAGCGTGATGGCTCTAAAGGTGTGTGAAATCAGACCAATGAAATGGGTCGACGTCATACGCGGTGACGTCACTGGCCTGGAAGCAGAAGAGCACATTGGATGTGACCGGCATTAGCTTTTTGCCATTCAGCAAAGCGTGCTGTGAGTGTGTGTGTGTTAACAGATCAGTGTCTCCACAAAGCAGAAAATAACATTAAAAAATGTCCAAATCAAGTCACTTTACAGAGCATGTGCTTACACCTGCAAGAGGTTTATTGCACCGGGTGATTCACATGAGCTGTGTGTGGCTTGTCTGGGTGCAGAGCACGCGGAGCTCTCGAGGGAGCTGATTGCCCTCACTGTGAGAAGTTAGCAGTGCGCGTGATGACATCCAGGAAGGCTCTCTTTGAGGAGGGAGCCTTCACTGCGGTTCCCCGCTGCGACGGACCCGCTCGTGCCGAGGCTAAGCGGAGAAGGTGCTCATGGGGATCACAGCGGGACCTCGCTGGCACGGAGGATTTGGAGTCGGATGAGTCCTTGTCTCCGCCCTCCTCAGTGAGGTCCGGCGCTGCCCAAGAGAGTCAGGAAGCATGCGGTGAGGATCCTTCCCACTCTCAGGGTGGTTCAGCACTGCGGCTGTCTTCATCTGCGGATGAGGAGGTGCACAGTGCTGAAGAGGCTGTACCTTTTTCGTCGCCACAGTACGAGGAGTTATTGGAGGTGGTGACCCGGGCGGTTGCTAAATTAAGTTTGGATTGGCCAGACGAGGTTAGAGATCCTAGCAAGCTGGATGAACGCTATCTGCAGGCTCGGCCACCACCTTCAAAACAGAGCCTTCCGGTTTTTCACGATCTCCACACCGAGGTGGCGAGATCGTGGAATAAACCATATTCAGCCCGGCTCTTTCACTTATCCACGGATTTCTATGGAATGTCTGTGGAATGAGAGAGCACGGGTATAGGGCGGTGCCGCAGATTGAACAGACGCTCACGGGCTATCTGTCCCCCTGCCTCGGCATCATGCTTGGAGGCTCCGTCCCTTCCCTCCAGACAGCTATGAACATCTTCAGCTCTGGTTGGGAAGGGGTACTCGGCAGCAGGTCAGGCTGCTTCATGCCTGCATACGATGTCAGTATTGCAGGCATACCAGGCTGATCTCCTGAGTGAGTTGGATGAGAAAGAAACAGTGAGCTCCGATGACATTAAGGAGTCAGGAGGACTGCTGACCTCTCGCTGTTGCCCACCAAAGAGACAGCATGTTCCATTGGGCAGTCTATGGCAGCTTTGGTGGCCACGGAGAGGCATCTCTGGCTAACCCTGTCGAATGTCAAAGAAAAGGACAGGGCATGCCTGATGGACGCCCCGCTCCGTACAGGGGTCTTCAAAGCCTAAGCAGGACTTGAGGGTAGTGCTTCAGGCTGCTATCTGCTATCTCTCAGAGTGGTTTATATTCCCGGGGATCAAAATGTGGAAGCAGACTTCCTGTCGAGGCAGGGGCCGAGGCCCGGGGAATGGATGCTTCACCCTCAGACGGTGAAGCAGATCTGGAGGGTGTTTTGTACAGCAGAGGTGGACCTCTTCGCATCAAAGGAGAATGCGCAATGTCCCCTCTGGTACTCTCTAGCTCATCCAGCTCCACTGGGGCTGGATGCGAAGGTACAGACATTGCTGAGGCTCCGTCTGTACGCTTTCCCCCCGATTGCTCTGCTTCCAGGGGTTCTGGAGAGAGTGCACCTGGACGAGGTCAGCCTACTGCTTGTTGCGCCGTTCTGGCCGGGCCGAGTGTGATTCTCGGACCTGATGTCTCTGGTGGGCGGCTCCCCATGGGAGATTCCGTGGTGCACCCCCGCCCGGAGCTGTGGAAACTATGGGTGTGGCCCCTGAGGGGGCACAGCTCATAGCTGCTGGTCTTTCAATCGAGGTTGTGGAGACAATCCTCCAGTCCAGAGCCCCAGCTACGAGGAATCTTTTACGCCCTAAAGTGGAATGTATTTATCTCCTGGTGTGGAGAACATCAGCAGGATCCAGTTAACTGCCCGATTGGTAAAGTGCTGGAATTTCTCCAGCATAAGTTTTACGCAGGGGTCACCCACTCCACACTGAATGTCTATGTGGCGGCGATTTCGGCTTACCACGCCTCAATGGGTGGACACACAGTGGGGAAAGACCCCCTTGTTATACGTTTTCTCAAAGGTGCACTGAGGTTGAGGCCTCTAGCACGTCCCAGCTTGGGACTTGGCTGGGGTGTTGCAAGCACTCTGCGGGCCGCCCTTCGAGCCCATAGAGGAAATTTCAGATCATATGTTGACTATTACCATCAAAACCTCTATTCTGCTTGCACTCTGTTCTCTGAGTGGGTGACCTTCAGGCTTTGTCGGTGGCTCCTTCCCACCTCGAGTTTGCCCCGGGCATGACAAAGGCTTTTCTATACCCTCGAGCGGGTTACAGCCCGAAGGACCCTAAAATTACATCACAGTCCTTAGTGCTGCAGGCTTTTAACCCTCCTCCTTTCAGGGAACCCAGCCAACGAGAGCTGAACTTCATGTGTCCATTGCGCAGATCTGAAAAGCTCCTGGTCTGCTTTGGTCCACCAAATAGGGGGCGTGCAGCAACCAAACAGACAGTGAGCAGGCGGATAGTCGATGCTATTTATACCGCGTATGAGTCATCTGGTCTCCAGCCGAGGCAGGGGGTCAGAGCCCACTAAACTCGTCGGGAGGCGGCTTCCGAGGCCCTTCAGTCAGGGGTCTCCTTGGAGCACATATGTGCGGCACAATTTGGACCTGAGAGCCACGCCTGGTGCCACGGTGCTTGAGAGCTAGGCACACACACTGGGCGGGGACACGAGGGTGTGGGCATCTCGTTCCCCATAGCATCTGCTGGACGCGGCTCGAGTTCCTGAAGAGGAATGTTTCAGGTTACGACTGTAACCCCAGTTCCTCGAAAGAACAAGATGCCGCGTCTAGTCAGCCACACCCTCAGCATCCCTGCCAGCTTTGCTTCATGACAAGAAGCTAATGCCGGTCACATCACATGTGCTCTTATGCTTCCTGGCCAGTGACGTCACCGCCTATGATGTCTGCCCATTTCATTGGTCTGATTTCACATACCTCCAGTCCATCAATTAACATCTTGTGAAGCAAAAAGCTGCATGTAAATGAATTTAAGATATTTTTAAGCTTTAAAAAATTGGCTAAAATGTGAGTCCTGCCTAAAGAGTATCAGGAGAGAAAATGGCCAGATCAAGCGCTGTTTATGAGAGAAAATAATTTTCAACAAACAATCTGGTGTATTTTGACACGGTTAGATGGCAAGATATTTGGATCCTATGGTGCTTTTTACGCTGATGGGGAAAAAAAAAAATCAATGTTACAATTCATGTTTCATCAACAAAATGACAGCATAGCATGAGTATGACATGCAGATGAGTAAATAATGTCAAAATTTACATCTCTTCCATGTTCAAGTCACACAACTGTTTTAAATTAGCTGCAGGGTTGTTCAAAGCAGCTCTGGTGACATCTTCGAGTTGCAAAATGTACTGTATATATGAAATAATCAACACCTTTGTGCTTACAGAAGCCTGCAAAAAAGATCATTTATTAGTCTAAATTAAGCTTCCCTCTCTTGTTGCATATGAATATGAAATTCAATTCACTCAGATGCCACCGAGCTGGTATGAATAATAAAAACAGTTAATCTTTTCTTTAATTAAATGTCTCTCTCAAGCCTCGTTGCAGTGTGGGAAAAGACCCACTGGTGTATAAAACAAACCTAATTAATTCAGATACTTTCTCAACGGCAAGTTTGTTTACTTGTGCGGTGTCTATCATTTTGAGTGAATGAGTGTCTTCTGGTCTCAAAAAAAGAAAAACGAGGGAGAAAAAATTCAATTTGGGACAGCGAAGGAGACATTGGTGTAGAACGCAAATGTATTTTTCTCTTCACTTCTGTGCTCATCATGTTTTTGAGCACAGAAGAGATGATTTAATTAAATCATGTTTGAAGAATGTTAAGAGATAGATGTTCCTAATTGGTCTCTCTGAAATACGTGCACGCTTACGACATTCAGCTGCTGTGTAAATCGGTTTAGTAGAACAAGGAGAATAATATTGTGCTAACTTGTAGCTGTCTGCTCAGTAAAGCTGCTCTAAAGGACAAAGAGCTATGTGCTTTCTTTGAATCCCTGTGAGAATTGGCGAGTGAACGTGCTCGACGGTGCAACTGAAACAATTAATTAGTTGAAATACAAGTCTGTGCCGCATGTGTCATGCTTTGCAGAATTAATTAATATGTATGTATTCAATACGTTCCTGGTCTCCATGGGCTTGTACAGTGTTTCTCAGGTCACCTGCAATAAAACCGGCAAGATAAAAATCACTAACATCCAAAATATAATTAGCTTTTTTCCCTTTCCGGTATCAGAAATGGTCCAAGATGCCCCTGAGATGACAGTCTATTTTTTCAATATAGCCTGACCATCTCCTCCACTCACTGCGTATTACACTAAATGACCTGGGACTGCAATAAAAAAAATCTGTTTAAATTTTCTTTACTAATGTTTGTATGTTAGTTACGCCACTGATTGTAATTGACTGGGCTGATATTTTACAACACTTAGCAGTAATATTAGGGATAGGCACTAGGCACTCTTCGTCGACAGAGAAGGCCTACCATACCCTACTTGATGGAGGCCAAAGCAATTAGGAGTGCTGTCTTAAGCGACAGATATTTTATCTCGACTAATGCTAAGGGCTCAAAAGGAGCTTGCCGCAAGCACTGTAAGGCAACGGCAAGGTACCAAAAGGGCACCGGAGGCGGTCTCGGGGGATTAACCTGATGCGCACATCTGAGGAACCTTACGATGAGTTGGTGCTTCCCGAGGGATGCACCCTGCACTGCATCGTGGTATGCCACAATGGCAACAACATACACTTTGAGAATCGAAGGGTACAGTCTGCGCTCCAACTTCTCCTGCAGGTAGGAAAGTACCACTGCAATCAGGCATCTCTGTGGGTCCTCTCACAGTACCAGTCGACGAACAGACCCCATCTCAGTGCATAGGCCTGCCTTGTTGAGGGGGCCCTAGTCTGAGAGATGGTGTTAATTAAGGTCTGCTGCCTCCTGTCCAGGAGCCAGACGTGCAGGTTCCAGAGATCAGGTCGCGGGTGCCAAATCGTGCCCATGCCCTGAGAGAAAAGGTCTCTTTTGAAGGGGATTTTCCAAGGAGGGGCTGCCGCGAGGAGCGCTAGGTCGGCAAACCAGGGTTGCTTGCCTCCAGGGTTGCTCCATCCCTGCCGAGGGGCGCCTCGTCGAGGAAGTAATATGGCAGTGGAAGTTGGAGGACTTGGGAGAAGAAAAGAGATCTATCTCTGCCTAGCAGAAGTTGCTCCAGATCAGCTGGACTCCTTGGGGGGTGGAGTCGCCATTCTCCAGGGTGGGTGGACTGCCGTGAGAGCTAATCAGCCGCACCTGGAATGTGAACAGCACACAGCGATTTCAGCCACGTCTGACTCCACATGAGGAGATGGCGGGCAAGTTGTGACATGTGGCAGAAGCTTAGACCACCTTGTTGGTTGATGTACGCAACGACTGCAGTGTTGTCCATGCGGACCAGCACGTGCCTGTGGCGCAGCATCGATCATAAGCGACGCAGGGCCAGAAACACAGCTAAGCTACAGGTGGAGAGGAGAGATACAGCCAATCAATGGATGGGGATTATTGGGAGGCCATGATAAACAAGGGCCAGTGGGAATTTGGCCAGGACACTGGGGTTATACCCCTACTCTTTACGATGAGTGTCATGGGATTTTTAATGACCACAGAGAGTCAGGATCTTGGTTTAACGTCTCATACTGTCTTTTTGACAGTATAGTGTCCCCATCACTATACTGGGGCATTAGGACCCACACAGGCCCTGCTGGCCTAACACCTCTACCAACAGCAACCTAGTTTTCTCCCATCCAGGTACTGACCAGGCTCAGCTCTGCTTAGATTCAGTGGGCAACCAGGCTTGGGCTGCAAAGTGATATGGCTGTGGCCAGATCTCTTTTCTCGGTATGGAGCTGGACTCATTTACACTGTCAGTATGTAACCCAATTCCGATTTTTTGCTCATATGTGACACAGGTCGGATCTCTTGCATGACAGTGTAAACAGGAAAATAACGCATGCATTCGGATATTTTGAGAACGGTTTCAGGCCTCGTTCCTATGTGGAAATAAATCAGATATAAATCAGATTTGTGTCAATGCGACTGTTGTGTAAACAGGCAGATCGAATTTTTTTACAGCATGCTATAATAGCATTTTACAGTATGCTATTATTCTAAAGAAGAAGCACATGTGGAGGCAGTAAATGACAACAACGCATGCACGATGCTTCAGAATGTATGGCAAATGTAAACACATCAGATCAGATATGGGTCACAATTAAAAAACGTGTAAACAGACAACCAAAAAAAAATCGGATATAGGCAACAAATCAGAATTGAGCATCAAGACCTGCAGTGTAAATGATGCCTTTGTTAGAGAGGGACCGCTGTCTTGTGCCTGAAGAAGTTCAAGCACTTCAGCACTGCCAGCACGCGCTCATCGGTGAGGCGGGCAGTATGTTGACCGAGTCCAGCTCCATACCGAGAAAAGAGATCTCCATCTTTTTCTTGGGAGAGTTTGCTCTTTCCCCGGTTACCCTGAAGGACCAGATGGCACCAAGTCCTTACCACCAACTGGGTGCACTGACACGCTCGACCCCATGAGCAAACTGCTTTTTGGTTTGCGTTGATGGCTGCGAACCAACCCTGGGCCGACTGCACATTTTTGCGCATTCATCAACATTTTCTCAAAAATGTTTACTACATTTTGTCCTCACAGCAAATTGTGTATACTCATTCATATTCATTTAATACACACTGTTTGATGTCGTCAATGGGTGCCATCAATATTAAAGCGCAAATAGCTAGTAAACACAATAATCCACAAGTAATCTACACTTCTCCAGTCCATCAGTTAAAAGTCTTGTAAAGTGAAAAACTGCATGTTTTAATAAACAAATCCATCAAGATGCTGATTGCTTATCGCCAAACGCTGGCTTTATGTACTGATATTTTAGCTGAAAGCAATGGTTTACGTTAAAAATTAGTTTAAATTTGTTTTTTTTAAAACATGCAGCTTGTCTGTTCAAAAAATGTTAATTGGTGCACTATTCTGACGGCACCCATTCACTGCAAAGGACGCAATTGGTGAGCAAGTCAGAATCTGTTCTTGTGTAGAAACAAACTGATCTACATCTTGGACAACCTGAGGGTGCATACATTTTTCATTTTTAAATGTTAACTGTTCTTTTACAGCCTAACAGCCTGGTTATATGTTTTTGTTTTGAGATAGCAGCATAAACTTTGTATAAACAATTTTCTTTTATGTTCCACAGAAGAAGAATAAACGTATATGGGCTCGGAGCAAGATAATTTTTTTTTTTATGTGAACTAGTCCTTTAAGCCTTCTATACATAACATCTGTCATAATTGGCCAAGCTGTTTCCATGTTAAATGCTTTCTTAAAGGATTGAAGGAATTTAGATTTCTAGTTTAGTTCTCTAATTAGTATTATACTTATTTATTTGCTTTTGAAAAGACAATCTTGTTTTTCCTTATATGTCCCCTTTAAGGTAACAACAGCTGCTGGGTGTGTAGATGAGATTTGTAGCATCTAAACTCCATATGGGTGGATTGTTCTAAACAAGCATTTTCATTCTGTCTTCCTTCTAAAATACTTCAATCATTATTGGTGTTAATTAGCAGTGGATCAGTCAGAGGAGCATAATCCTATCTGACATGCTAATTTGAGAGCTGGAAAACTGCCAGTTGCCACTAAGTAGGTCATGACTGCAGTTTGGGTGCAATGGTGCGGCAGGTCAGCGAGTGAACGGCCACCTGCTTTTCAGACTTTCACCCTGTTTCTCAAAAAAAACACCTCCCTGATAGAATGCATGATGGGAAACTCTGAATGCAATGGACTTATTGTTCTTAAAATGTCATTTAAAAAAACGCATGATTACATGATGTGGGTGGTTTAGCACGGAAATGACTTTTAAAAAAAGCAAACAGCTCTGAAATTCAAAATAGGAAAGCAAAATAATGAATAAAAGTATTATGATATCCTTACTGTAATGCTTATGCACTTGAATTTCGGAGAAAAGTTGTCTATGCACACCAAGTCTGCATGTATTTGTTCAAACATACAGTAAATATTATAATACATTGTTACATTTTCAACCAACCGATTTACATTTTAATATATTTAAAAATATAATTTATTGTTGCGATGCAGCTCTGATTTTCAGCATCATTAATCTAGTCTTCAGCCTTGCATGATCCTTCAGAAATCGTTCTAATATGTTGTTGAAAACAATTGTGTTTCTTAATATTTTTGTGGAAACTATAGCAACAGATGCTTTATAGAGACCTTGTTAAAACATCTTTCATTTTTTTCTTTGGTTTTATCTCGCTTATGTGAGCGAGGACTGAATAACCCAGGGATAAATGAATTTCAAAATCACTTACCTCCTAAAATTCCTAACATTTTAAAACTGAATTAATTGAATCCATTTTTATCACACAGGTAAGCACGAACCCTCCACCTGCTTACAGTCATGGAAGAGACTTGTGGAAAGGCAGAAATCTGATTTAAAATGATTGACTGAAAAGCGATGTCAGGCATCCTCTGTTTTTCGCCGTGAGTGAGCTTTGAGGATGCAAGTGGCTCACTGCGTCAATCAAGGGCACCAATTTTTTGTGTCAGATTTTCATTTTAAAGAATATATGAACATAATCTTCTCGCAGAGAGTCTTTCGAACTAGTATAAACCCAACACTTTGTGGCCACAGCTGACTGACAGTAGATATAACCTTGTTTGATCAGTTAGTTCGGGATGAAGGCTCTTTAGTAAAGCGTAACATGTGCTAATAAAGAAAAAAAAGACTGAATGAAAGAAACATTGATAAAATTCACTCCATGGCATGTTTCTATGGCAACCAAAAGCCCTCAACAGTGACAGAATGCAAAGAGAGAAGTGCACTTTGAACGGCAGAAGGGCACTTCTGATGTCACCGGGAAGTAATAGAGTGGTTACTGTAATGAACTCCAGAGGGAAGGTTAACCGAGAGAATAAACCCATAAATACTTAATTCCTTACATAGCATTTGTCATTTAACTGAATCTAGTCTTTTTTAAAGTGTGTGCATCGAACGCGTTCTGAAGCTCAGCAAAGCTAAAAGCCCCTAAATGAGGATATTAAAACTTGGCGGAACAATATTGTGTAGCCACGCCCAATTAATCTCCACTTTGTTTCAGTTGGACCAATTTCATGCTCCTCTGATCAGACAAAACACTTGCAGACCTGCCACTTTACCAGCCGCTGAGAACCCCGACCAGGCATCGGTGATTAGTGAGGCTGCATTTCCAAGAGTGGATGTTTTACTTCCTTCTGAAGCACGTTGTGCGCCATATGTTTGCGAACAACTGGAGCAGCGACGCTGGCAGGAGGAGTCCAGGTTGCAAGCCCCGAGAAAAATCCAGAACGCACAAGGTATTACAGCAAAAGACCGTTATCAGGATTGAGAAAATAAACAAAAAGGCTTCTGGGGATTCAGGAGGTGATCAAAATTATTTTGAGATCTGAATATTTGAGGCCGATTGGCTGGTTCCTTGACAATAAGACAATAGGATTTTTCCATAGGATTGGATTTTGGATGATTATAGCGAAAAATAAGCTCTGTGTTCAATCATAGTTAATGAAACCTACACGTTTTGTCCATCAAGATAATCTTCACAAAAAAATATAACTTTTACGAATTTTGATGCCAGTAGCTAAACTAGTGTTGCATTTCTGAGCAAAACAAGAAAAACCATTGTTGAACAACAATATAAAATACAGGAAACTATTAATTGGTTATTCTACAATTAATTGTACTATGAATTATACACTATGATTGGAAGATACTGTGAATTGATAAACTGTTCAGCATGATGACGTTTAATGTCTTCGACAGCGCCTGTAGTCCCATTTAGCAACTTGTTAGCAACAGTCTTTTTTAAGAAATGCAACAGTACAAATCATGAGTGGAGGGGGTGTAGCAAGTGTGCTTTATGTCAGAGAATTAAACGGGACAGTACCACGGACCTTATTTTAGGGGATTTAACCAAACTTTCAAACCATAAAAAAACCCATTGACTCTGGGGCGATAGAACCGGAAGTGCTTAAATGCTAACTCACATCCGGGTTTTTTCCTTTTGTATATGAAAATGCAAATAGCTATTTGATTCTGGAGTTTAAAACATAATTTATATCACAAAGTTTTGTTGCATTTTCAATCACATAAAAAAAAAAAAGACTTAGGCCTTGGTTACCAAAAAGGTGACTTAAATATGAATGACATGTGAAAAATGTTGTATTAGTAATTTCCAGGTAAGCTGCAAAAGTGTACAAATCTTTTGACATGCATGCAATTATTCCAAATGATAATTAAAAATGCAATTTCCAGTACAGAATGCTGTTTCACACAATATACTGTATCAGTAGATGTATGACATTTTTAGTTTAAAAAAATATATTTTGGAATTTTGTATATTGTTTATGTGCATCAATTCAAGTAGTATAAAAAGGGTAAGAGAGATATTTTTTTTCAAATACAGAAGGTTAAAAGCATAAACAATAGGGTACATGATCAATTATACGAAGTGGCCTTGAAAGTATCAAGAAAACAAAGGTCATGAAGTATCTTTCCTGTCTCTAATGATGTCTTTGCAAATCGCTATTTTTTTTTTTTCTGGACTGCCACAGTGAAGGGCTATTATAGGGACGTCTGAATGAGAACATTAGCTCACAGATACAGCAATTAGCTTGATGATGGCGGACATAAAAGCCTTAGAGCGGAAACCGGCTTTGCGACACTCTGTTTTGGCAATCTGTCCTGCTTTTGTCATGTAGTTTCCATGGAAATGTTGTGATATCCATTCCCCCGTTTGTTTACTTCAAGTCCTTACATCCAATTATTTTACTCATCAGAATGTGACATTGCGAGTTATTTTGAGAAATGCTGCGTGTCAGTGGCTGACTTCAATTAATCCCGTGCTCAGGAGTTGCTTTTCGCTCCAGTATTCTTTCTTCCTAATTAATTGGAAGCAGAATGAATTTGTACAATCGCAGTATGGCACAGGGACAATAAATTGGCATTCTGGAGCGTACCTGAAGAGGGGGGTTGAAGCAGTACCTGATGGGAAGGAGGAGGGGTTTCACTGCATAAGCAGGGCAGGACAGAAAGAGAAAAGTGCTGATGCAAGCTCCAGTTTACCTGCTTCAACCCCAGCAGCAGCTCTAATGTGAGATATTAAACTCTATCAGCAGCATTTGAGCCATCATGTGGATTACCAAAGAATAATTTTCATTCCTCTCTCAGATTTCCCAGTTTTTGTGGTTACAGTAATAGATGAGAATTTGAATTATTCTGCTTTTGTAAAAACTTAAATAATTTCTAGATGTTGGACTTCGCACCCTGTAGACGTTGAACATGTAAACATCTTTGTATCTTGTAAAGTTACATGATTTACCAAAATTTGACAAATTAGAAAGAAATTAAGAGTGCCATCAAAAATAAATGCATACTGTATATATATATATACACACACACATACCAGATACAGCATATGTATGTATATAAAGACATACATGATTAATTAATTAATTGCATTTAAATGATTGTAACTCATATTATTTTATTATTTTATGTAAGAGGATTAGGGCCAAGCAATAATAAAAAAAATGTAACTGTACCGAACGGTACCACTCAGTGATACTAACAACACTAATGGCGTTTTTTTACACTGTAAATAGCATCTATCACAGTGTAGACAGTGTCTAAACTCCGGCCGTTGGATGAATTTCAAACGGCCCGCAGCTTCTCTATTGAAATGTTCTCATATGCACTGTCATTTCTTGACTGCACAAGAGTTTTCTGTTTGAATCCTAGATGATCGCATCATATGCTTTATCCAAGCGAATTACTCTCTGAGCCCGGCCACTGCAGACACTGTTTAATGCTGTCCAATGACACCATTGTTTATTTTTCGTATTTTAATTCTATAAAATATTTTTTTCACGAATTCGCACTTCTTCATTCAATTAAATGGAAAAAGAATAAGCAAATTTGGTGTGCTGTCCGGGGAGCGAGCCGGGAGCTCGGCGGACTCCAAGCCCTGCTGATAGTAACCCTAGCGAGGGCAGAGCTC
>JAUMHQ010000090.1:14277905-14294628 GCA_032361165.1 Enteromius paludinosus | reverse complement strand
ATCGTTAACGCCAATACAAACATTATTTTAGTGTGTTAGAGCAGAAAGATGCAGCTCTGGTTAAACAGCTGGATGTTAGGTTAAAAGGGTTACGGAAAATGCCTAACGTTACCTGAATGTCGCGGGGATCGTTTGTAATGTGTGTGAATTCTGGTTCTCGTCTGTTTGGGGGTGGGAGGGGCAGACAGCGCGTTCCCTGTCCCGTCGTTTGCGCTGCGTTGTTGAGTGTAGCATGGAAAAGATTATATTTTATGCAGTTTATTCTCTTTTTTTTTTTTTTTTTTCTTGAATCGTTCGGTTCGTATGCGTACCGAACCAAAAGCCTCGTACCGAACGGTTCAATATGATTACGCGTATCGTTACACCCCCTACGACAGCTCCCGCTGCCGGCTACAAGCGCATCAAGTGAGCGCACATTCAGCTCTGCTGGCCGGGTGATGGAGTCCAGGCAAAATAAATTAAACCCCGGTATAGTGGATGCCTTTCTTTTTTTACACAGCGAACGTAGAAACGCTAAATGAACATTTTTGCGTGTGATAAATGAAAAAACGCTGCATTGTAAATGTTTAAAATGTGAATCATTATCTTGTTGTTAATATGACCTGATTTATTGTTCATGTTCATAATCTGTTACCAGTGTACAGGGTGATGTTTCCAAGCACTTTCAGGCTTAAATAAAGGCTTTTTTCGTTTGAATTACAATACAATGCCTATAGTATGTCTATTTAATGGTCGCGGGTTGTAAAAATAAATACAGTGGTGCGGGGCGGGCCAAATAATTTCATAAAAGCGGGACACGTGGGTTGGGCATCACTATTAAACCAGTCTGTGACCAACACATGACCATCTTAAACCAAAACATACCTAACATACAGTAACTTGGCATATGCTTGTTTTTTTTTGTTTTTTTAACAGGGTCCCAGTATCGTAAGTGTGTGAGACCTCAAAAACCACACAAGTGAAGACAACAGTAATCCATTTGCGCCCATTAAATGGCGTGAGGATGAATAAATGATGAAAGAATTTTCATTTTTGTGTGGCGTATGTCTTCAAACTCATTTCTGTTTTCGGTATAATATCCATTTCTGTTTTGAGACCAAATAAATGGTGTTTAAGACTTACGGTGCTGTGAATGTAAAACCGATTGGGAAATACTGGTTAAGAACTCTATATATGAGGAGTTGAAAAATGAGTGGGGAAAAATACTTCCAGAACCAAGGCTGCTAGAAAAAAATGGGTGGCCACTGTTGAGTTCTATTGAATTGGAAGCTGGGAGATAGAGAGCAACAGAAAGACAAAGAGCTAGGCTGAAAAGAGAAGGAGCGGTATGCTCATTTTTCAAACACAGGTTTCTGAGAATTGCAGGAGAATCCAATGCAATTTTTATGCATGTCAGATTCTGTGTGTGTTACTTTAGATAGTATGCATGCACATGTGTGTTCATATCACACAAAAGATAATGCACGTTCAGGCATGACAGACCTGGCAGTAGCATTTCAGACCATCTTTCTAAATGTCTGACTGGGAATAGAATTGATCTGATAAAAACTGCAGTTTAACTAACCTTTCTATCTGTCCTTTTCTGTTCGTAAATGGCAGGCGTGTTGCTGGCGTGCTCGTGCAGGGTTTGTTCGCAGATCAGCATCTGTCTCTGCCTTTGTGATGACAGTGGAGACTCTCATCTCGCTCCTGCTTATTGATTTTTCCCTTCCCATGTTGACGTTGATGTTGTGAAATGAGCTTCGGCTCTGTGAAATGCTACTGTGTTCAGTCGCGTGTCCTTTTCTCTTTCACTGCTGCTTCCTCCTTTCTCTCTAATGAATATTTTCTGGCTATAAAGTGTAACAGCCACCTATCAACTCGATTTGTGTCTGTATTATGAGATTATTTGTACGGTCTAGTTCCATGGGAACTCTGTGAGCTCATCGTTTTAAATCAAAAACAGATCATTAAAGGGTAAAGTGATTACAGCTTCACGGAAAACTTTATGACATTATCGCCTAAATGTCGCTGCACGTTTGTAGATGTGTTCGTCAGAGCGTGTTTATAAATGTGTTCATCCATCTGGCCCTTGTGTTTTGGTTTATTATGTGAAGGCTAGTCATGCATTTGACTATCAGCGTGTAGTGAGGTCCAAAATCTTACATATAAATATATATGATTTAAAATGATAAATGGCAAATGCTTTATTAAACTGCATATCTTTAGAATTATTTTTCTTTTTTAACATTTTTTCTTTATATTTCTAGGTTTTCTAGGTAGGTTTTTTTTCTTCATCTTGGAGACGTTGGCACAGTTCTTCTGGATTGAGTCTGTCTCAGTTTGTTCTGTTTCTTCATGTGACTCCAGACAGACTGGATGATGATCAGATCAGATCTCTGTGTGGAGCAGTGGCTGTTGTCAGCCAATAATCTCACTGCATTATTACAATTAATCACAAAAATAATGTTTGGAAATGTAAACTGTTATTTCCATCTGACACACTACTGCAAAAGATAGAAATAACCCACTTAAACCATTTTTTTGTTGGTGAAAATCCTAAATGCCTAAGACTTTTGCACAGTACTGTATATTTTTTACTGTTAATTTGAATACACCTCAGATGCTGCCAAATTTCAAGTTAAACCCAGCTGTCCAATAGCGAGAGTAAATGTCTCATTGAATCACTTCATGGTTCCTGGTGCTTATTTGGACTCAACCAGTTATTTAGTCTCATGTTTTCTAAAAGCAGTCCTGTTGGGCCACAATTTTCTTCCACAGTTGTGCAGACTGCTTGCTGCGCTGAGTTTTGCCTTCAAAGTCAACATGAAATAATACCCGATTTATTAGTTTCTTAATGTACATAAAAGATCATCAGTGCATGCAATTCCAAATGAAAAAAATAAATGATTTTATAAATCCTAATGCCTCCTTTCCAAGATCCTGCCAGTAGTTAATGTTAATCTAACAGCATATAATGCTAGATATAAAAGTGCATTATCATTGAGATGCTCTTAAAAGTGAATTTGACCTACTGTACAGTCTTCATCAGCAAATCTTCTAAAAGAAGCAACCACTGCAATTGCCCAGTCAAAGGTTTTTCTTTTTGAATATTCTGGTGGAATCACGTTTTGTAGAACTAAAATGAGTTTTGAAATCTGTTGCATGTTGACTTTCCTGGGTGTATTGAGAACAATGTATATTAGTTTCGTTAGGCAGGAAAAATGATCTGTTTGTTAAACCTGTACACTTTAAGGATGTTCATTTCCATAACTGAGGTTGATGTGATTTGATGTGATCTCGATACACAGCTAACAATACAATAGATATGCTACTGATATGGTACGATGCTTTGCAATAGGATTTCAATTCGATTCAACATAATGTAATTCAATGTAATATGATGCAATGTAAAAAAAGAATTATGCTATGCACTACAGATCATAAGTGCTTTCTGACTTCTAATGCCTTGGTCTCCGTAGTGGTGTGTCATATCCATGTAGCATTAGATAAATAATTTGAGAATGTGCTTGAGAATCCTTTAGATAGGAGAAATCATAAAATATTGGACACAAATTATTGGTTAAAAGTATAACACATCTACTATTAATTGTTTATGCCGATGCACCGATGTGAATCTGTAAACCTTTCCTAATACACATGCATGAAGAATCAAAAGTTAATTTTCTATTTTTATAGCGTACGGTTACACTTGCGGCTTTGATTAGATTAAAAATAAAAAAATAAAAAGCTCTGATGCAGTTTCTCTGTTAGTGTGGTTCATTTAAATAAGTGTGAATGGTGCCATCTGAACCCTTTTCAGGGATCGAGTTTGGTTCAAATGATGTATGAACACAGATACCAAAGGCACCTAAATGAACAAAAAACTGGACATGGTATCACACGGTGCAACCCTAAACAGGACAGAATGCTTAAGCATACGTTTTTTCCCTCATAGGAGCTACAGTTCAATACAGTTGTCAGAAGCACAGCAGATCTCCATATGTGCAAGTGAAGAGGTGCTGGCACTGTTTTGACTTCTTTGCGCAGTTTATAAACTGGTAAAAATACCACCATATGTGCACACTGCATAATACCTGTCCAATCAGGTCGTGCCTTTTGTGTTGTATCTTTAGGTCTCATATTAAAAATGCCCAAACCAGGAACCAGGATTAAATGTAAATAAATCACTTTGTTTTACTATACTGTAAATGTAAAAAAAAACACTTTAGCTATAGAGACTATAATCAAGTCTCATTTGCTAAGACTTTATTTTGCTAGTCCACATTAGACAGTCTACCAACAACACAAGTAACTTTTTAACTACATGTCAACTACCAGTCAGTATTAGTAAATCTGTCTGCGTAATATCTGCTAACACCTTAGTAACTTATTCTGCAAACCCTAACCTACTAGTACCACTTAAGAATAGGTAACAGTTGTTAATTATTAACTACGCCTTTAATTGATTGCAATTGACTGCCTATTAATAGTTAGTGTGGTTGTTATTAGGTTTAGGTATTGACTAGGATTAGGGCATGTAGAATAAGGCATTAATATGTGCTTAATCAGCACTAATAAATGACTAATATTCTAGTAATATGCATGCTAATAGGTGTAACCTAAAAATAAAGTGTTACCAGTTTACTAATGACAATTATTTGCTAATTAATGAGATGATATGCAGTCAATAGAATGTCTAAAGTGGACTATAGTAGGATAAAGTTTTCACCAGGCTGCTATAAATGTGTTGCTTTTTTTTGATAAAAGGATGCCCACCAGTCAATGTGAGCGGATGACAATGATACTTACCATATTTTGGTGCATCTGTTTCGAAATGAGACTTAATTAAAGGGTCAGTTGGGCATCAGAGGTTCCTCTCTTCTTCCTCAGAGGTCTTTGGAGCTCATTATAATCCCCAGCGTTCTCTTACTTCATGAGCTTCAGCAGATTTCCAACAATGACTGGATGCATTACTGGATGCGTCTGTATCTGATTCCGGCAGCATGTCTCTTACCAGGATCAAACTAAGCACACTCATTAGGAACGAGATAAAGCTAATTACTATCAATACTCTGAAGTATTTATGGAAATGAGTCTCTGCAATTAGGCAGCTATACACAAACGAAGAGAATCAGAGGCTTAGTTAGGAAAGTCGATTCACATTCAAACAATCTGACGGAAAACCTATTTCGATCTCTAATTAGTACGAAAGTGATTTTGGCACACACGTGTGATTCATATGCATTAATCCATGGATAGGCTGTAGGCTTTCTGCAGGAATGCATATTAATAATGTATGAAGCCCTTGTTGCTGAAAATGAGCTTTTCTTTTAGAGGAATCCGTCTCAAATCGTTGTGTGCATCAAGTATACCAACTCTTTTTATATCTAATAATATTTTCTGCTTCTGAAACTATTTGTTCGGTTAATGTAGCCAAGAAAATAATTGAAGTTTTCATAATGACTTGAATCTATTAATAAATTCATACATTTATTAAACAAAGTAGCAATTAAGTAATTCAAAATTTCAAATATATATTTAAAAATATATATAATAATATAGTTATTATATAATTTCAAATAAATGCTGTTTATGTATTTTTTATTTATTTATTTACGAGTTAAAATTCTGCTTTTGTATCAAATAAATAAATAAATGTATAAAAATAAATATAATTTACATAAAAAAAAATATATAAAAAATAATAATATATATACTTGTATAAAAGATAACTGTTATTTCAAGTTGCAATAATGTTTCACAGTATTACTGTTTTTATTGTATTTTAGTAGTTTGTAGTATATTTCAGCACGTTTCAGAAAAACTATCCGGATGGCTAACACCACATCCTTCCCTACTGAAGTTCCATTCATTGTGAGACTCATTTTGTATCTTTCTCCATTTTATAAATGTGTCTTGTGGTAGTTAGGATTGCAGCTAACAAGAATAAATTGCAGCAAACACTCAAAACACACACAGACAGAAAAGGCGAGTGTGCATGATAAAACACTCTTTGTGCTGAACAGAATAGACAGAGCGAGTAGGTGAACAGGAAATGCACTACTTCTGCGTTTCTCTCATCTCTTTAATGCCATCTGTCCAGTTTCTACTTAGCTTGAGTGCTAAGACCCACAATGGACCAAGTCCAAGTTCTCCCATCATTTGGATATTATTTACTAATAAGCATCTGCCGCAATAAAGCCTTTTCCATTTAAAAAGCATATTTAACACTCGCATCACCTTTAATGTCACTGACTGTGTATTTGTGGCTCAGAATGCGTTTGTTTATGCATTTTCATCGCTCTGAATTAATTCACTTGTTTTCATTTCTGCATGCAGTGTATCACTTCTGCATTTGATGAAGATTAAATTGAGTGTGTGAGATTATATTGAATGCCTTAAGCAAACTAATGTGTGAATTGATTTGCTGGGGAAGATTGTTCTTGCCGGCTGCTGGCAGATGCTTCAGCCTTCCTTTGCTCAGTTTATTTTCACTAAAGACAGGAAGTCTCTCAGTACTTCAGAGTCATGTGTACTTAGTGCAGTCACAGTGTAGCAGACCCAATGATCAATTACAGTCCTGCTGGTGTTTTTGACAACAACAAAAAAGCCTGCAAGGCTGCATTTCCAAATACAGAAAAAACTGTAATAGTGTGAAATGTTGTTACTATTTTAAATAGCTATTTTCTATTTGAATATATTGTAAAATGTAATTTATTCATGTGATATATTATTTTATATTAAACATAATATTTTTGCCACAGAGATAATATTTTAGTGCAAACTGTGATACATTTTTCTCAGGTGTCTTAGATGATTAGAAAGTCCAAAAGAGCATGCATTAAAAATAAAAAGCTTTTTAAAAATTATATATATATATATTTGCTGCTGCTTTTGATGAATTTAATAATTTTTTGCTGAATAAAAGGATGCATTTCTTAAAAAAAACAAAAATACTGGTAGTAGTGTAGATGCAGGACACTTTTAAGCTTGCTTCTATTCTTGCTTTCTGTCTTTCTTCTCTTCTATTTTTCAACGTGTCTTGCACTCTTGGAGGTAAATTCTCTTCTCTCCTCTTATCATGGTGGTGTATTGGAGCCCAAAGCACCGGCCCGACTGAATGAGACCAGAATAATTCAATCAGATTGGCTGAGATCTCATTTCAGGCTGTTTGCAGGCCGCTAAGCACAGGCTTTGCTTCTGTCAGAATCCCATACAATGCCCCGGGACCGCTGATTGACAGCTCTCAGGTTCTTTCAGGTGGAGTTCATCATTACATTCCATTTTTCCTGGAAGTTCTGGCCGTTTTCCGTTGTGCCTCCGTGGCTTTCACATTACCCTATTACCAGCGGTGTGTTTGGGTGAGTTCATCCATGTCTACACGTATGTGAAAGTGGCGATGCTTTTACACTACGCTGATTGCTGGAGCAGTCCTCGCGGAGCAACCAGAGGTTAAGTGCCTGACTCAAGGGCAGCTCACTTCTGGGAATCAGGGTCACAGCGGGGACAGAATAGACAGGGAGGAGATGGACCACCGATTGAAAAATTAATGGAAAAAGGAGATATAATTGTCTTCCATGTGCATTAGTTTATATGAATTAACATTAACTGGACCTGACCTTTTTATAAATATGATTTACGAAGCTAAATTATTTTTCTAATGTAAATAATGTTATGTAAAAGGGTACCTGCAATGTTTTTAAGGGTATGGTATTCTGAATGAAATTGTAAAAGGACTATAAAAAACATGATTTAAACAAAAATAAGTTTTATAAAATTTCAGCGTTTAATAAATTCAGTCAATAGCATCAATAAATAGTACTTTTAAACAATTATTAATTAGTATATGAATGAAATAACATAAACATATATTCATCTATTAAGATTTTTACTTATTTTACTATTTGAGTTCTTAAACTTCCCCTAGCTTTTTTTTTTTTTTTACAATATTGCTTCAAAAAGAAACCTTTTCTGTTTTTGAGATGCATCCATGTAGATTTCATTTTTATCTTATAATATATAATCAAAATGTCTTGGTCTTTAGTGCTTCTTGATTTCCCAACATTTAATAGATACAGCCGAGTCCCTGTCCCACTTTTTTCTTTCTTTCTTCTGTTTGTCATGACTTTAAGAGCTACTGTAGTATTTTTATGTTTTCTGACTATGGTTCCCTTGTTTAGTGTTATGTGGACTTTTATTATGAACGTTTGTCTCCAACTGTGCCTTGCTTCCCTTGTGTTTGTGTCTCCCATCTCAAAATTCTCTCATCATTTACTCACTATCATGTTGTTTCACACCTGTATGACTTTTTTCCCTCTGCCAAACACAAAATAAGAAATTCTGGGGAACTAACAATATTGGAGCCAGGGGCGGAGTGGCAATTGGAACAGTCGGGACTTTTCCCGTTGGGCCGACCAAAGGACTTACACAGCGGAGCACAAATTAAGTGGCTGCAAGGCGAACGCGACCGATCCAAGCTCCGTAAAAGTGACCATATATTCCCACAAGCTCCTCCCCAATAATGTCCAACCAAAATTTATATCAGTTGCTCACACTCTGTTTCTTTGTCATGGTTAGCTTATCCTGCAGAACATTCATGGTCACAAATAAAAAAAAAACCCCAAATTGATTTGTTCTTGAATTCCCCTTAGGGATCAATATAGTATCTATAATCTATCTATCTATATATCTAATGTTGAATAGAGCAAAGCATCTTGGGAATGAGGAATGCGTTTATCCAATGAACCGATTGCAGGTCAAGTCTTAAAAGCAGTCAGTGCTGGGTGCATTATGGGTATTTATTTAGAGTTTACTTATTTTTGTGTCATTTAAGCAAGACAGTTGGGTTTTTGTATTAATGATGTTATGTGTGTTTATGTTCAAGTTAGTTTGGGTGGGTTTGGTTCATTTGCAGCCCTGTTATAAAAAAGTTTAACTATTACCGTCATGGAGAGAGATGTGTAGGGGATGGACTTATTAAAATGGGATGGGCCAATGAGATTTGAATTTTGGTGCCCAACTCCACCCTTGATTGGAGCGCATTGACTTCTATAGACAAAATAACAACTCTTTTGTTTGTGTGTGTGTGTGTGTGTGTGTGTGGAATTATGTCCTGTTCAAAAATTCAGCATATGCTGGTTAGGTTTGATTTGAAGCGTGGCTGCTGGTTTGTCCTGGTTTTAGCTGGTCATGTGCTGGTCCCAGTGGCTTAGGACCAGCTCATGATCAGCTAAAACCAGCAGCCATGTTTCAAAACATAACCAGCATATGCTGTTTTCACAACAGGGTGTTTTTAGATGAGTCATTCAGACTTGCATATTTAGAAAATGCCTAGTAAAATCAGAAGTTGTTGTAGGATAGGTGTGATTGTATGGGTTGTAATTTGGAGCGCATGGATAAGTGGTCCAATCGGCCCAGTATGCAACAGAAGGTCATGACCCGCGAACGCAATTACGGTATTACGCAGACAACATTCATGCACTCAGAATGATCTACAAAAAAAAAAAAAAACAGATCTGAAATGCTCTGAGATGGAAGGAATTAAAAATTGAGGCAAATCTGCTTCCCAGAGTGCTTTGCACTATTTCGGTTTCTTTGAATGCTCTTGAATAGTGCAAACGGCTCGTGACTGGTGCACATCTCAGCATGCTTTTACCATGTCTGCACTAAGCCACAGACCCATCTCAGAAATAAACAGCCTGTGTTAGGTTTTTGATCTCTGGATCGCTCCCTCTCTAACCGAAAGAGCTTTCTTTTCTTTAGTATATGCTTCATGTTTTTGAGAGCACAAATGTGGAGAATACACATGAATTGGTTTGACGTTTATAATATTCACATTTGTGTACGTACAGGAGTGACAGCAGGAGCCCTATTTATTTGAGGACCAGGGTTTGCTGGCTTCAGATCTTCTTGACAGAAACCCCTCTCATCCTCTTCCTCTCTTTCATGCTGTTGTTTATGACATCTTTAAACTCTGTAGTTAAATTTCTTATATTTTTTATGATAATGCACTGTGTTAGTGCTGTTTTTTGGACGCGTACAGACAGTCTAGCTGTGCTAGTGTAAATGTTAAGGTATCAAGGAAAATCTAGTCTTTTTGGACACTTGGTTCTTTTTTTGGTGTTCAGTTCTGCATGTAATTAGAAATGTTCAAAACATAATTTTTGATCGATATAGTTTTAACCCTCAAAACCTCGATTGAATTAATTTTATGCTCCTAAGGCTCCGATTATTTCAATGTGAAATATAATTGATGCTCAATAATGATTTGCTAATTATTGATTTTGACATTACATACAGTAATAATAATTTTAAGACATTAGTTGTCACACTTTTGATCAATTCAGTGCATTCTATTTGAATAAAAGCATTAATTTCTTTAACTGACCCTAGTTATTGTATCTTATAGAAGCCATTTTACCAATGCCTGTAGATATTTCAAATATTGAATATTTGTTTATAATTATTCTAGTCATTACAATGCAAAAAAATGATTTGTTTAATATAATGCTCAGAAAGTATACAGTAACCCAAAAGAGTATTTTACAAAAATAATTAGTAAAACGATAAAACAACTGTATGTCAAACATACTTTCTCTAAGTCATATTTGAAGTTAATTCTGAAAATACTGTATTTTTATTCTAATAAGTGTGACTTCTACCTGGTCTCATGGCATAAAAATACCTTGGTGCATTTTTTAGCAAGACATGGAATATGTACCAACAAGTACATATCCCTCCAAAAGAAATGAACACTAGAGGCAGTAAAAATCACAAAAAACACATTTTATTCCTTTTCACTCAAATCCACTAGTTTTGATTAATAAAGCATAATTTTCGTGCAATTACTTAAAGAAAATCATGTTATGACTTCAAAACAATATTAGTGTGCTGGGAAAATTTGGAAACTGATGCTTATGAATATTAGCAAAACACATATCCAGCTTCATATCTATGGGTTTTTATAGACGGTAGGTTTGTTCGGTAGCTCACGGAGTACAGAGATGTATTTAAGAACCAAGGAGCCCCAGTCTGAATCCCAAACTACTGTACGGTTCGAACAAAACAGTTCAAATCTGTGTAAAAGGAAGTTGAAATGGCACGGTTGCATCAACAAATGTCTTTTTATCAGTTTTGCATTTGTTAATACTATCGGGTAAGTTTAGGGTTGGATTTGGTGTAGGGCATATTTTCAATGTGATAGAGCATTAACTTTTAGCGACAATTCTGTTCAATTCAATTCTGAACCGCTGCAATGCATACCTATATCAACGTAATAAAAGTACGCTGGTTTACGTATTGAACCTGTGTTTTAGCGCCACTCAGTGGACATTACTCTTTGAAACTGTTTTTAAATATGCAGTAAGGTACATAAAACGGTGTGCACAAAAAAGTGCACGGAGAGGCACATATTTTTATGAGACCAGGTTGTGTAAATATTTGTTGAAGGCCAGTATAAAGTACAGTATAGCTAGTTATGATTGTTTGTCCCATTTTAAATACAGAAATGCATTTTGATGAGACATCATACACAAGAGAGTCTAAAAGGGTTGGATGTATTAATGCTGCGTTCACACCAGACGCGAATTAAGTGTTAAGCGTGAGTAATTTACATGTTAAGTCAATGCAAAGACGCAATTAGACATCTTGCAGCGCGATTCGCGCAGATTAAGCGGCGCGCATGACACGATTCACGTGAATTAAGCGAATGGTGCAATTCGTTTGACGCGCCTGATGTGTGAATCACGAAAAACACTCAAGTTGAATCTGAGCTTTGGCGGAAATTTGCGTCGCGTTAACCAATCAGGAGCTTGTTTTAGTAGGGATGTGAATACTAGCAAGCGGAGGAAGAATTCCATACTATGGAGGACAAAATGTGGAGGAGCTGTACGATACAACTTCGTACTTTAATAGAAACAGGAAGGAAAAGGAAATAAATACTAGATTCATTAAACCAAAGTTTGCCTTTTAGGTATACACAAAATACAAACTGGTGTGAATGTACCATAAGGAGAAAATTATAGAGCTTGAATTCTGTGTGGTCACTTTTCTTCTTTTCCGTCCATTTGTCCGCAGGAACTGATTTCGATAAGAGTCAAGCTGAGCGGGTGATAAGCCGAACCCGCGGCACACCACAAAACGTCTTCACCGGGGGAAATGAATGGCAGCTCCCAAAGGGACTGTTTGTATTTTTTTAGCTCAATTTGTTGACAGAAATGCCAAGCTCCATGGCTGGCTTCTATTCTGTCGATCAGTCGTTGGTATGTGCGGAGATGATTCCTCAGCAGGCCAATTTAGAGGTTCAGGTGCCACGTATGCAGAGACGACAGAATGAGTGCATGGGGAAAAAAATATGAATGCAGCGGCAAGCCACAAACACAAAGCAGGGAATTTTACACGCGCACATTTTTTTCTTTGTGGTCGTCTGGCTTTGTTTCCTAAATCCTCTCCCAGGCAGGAGTGCAAGGCCTTCAATGCCAACTGGCTTTTTATCTTGTGACATTTATTTCTTTCCTCTCCTTTGCTTTTTTGTTTTTCTGCGAGGCTCAGCAGCTGTGTCGGTGCAGATGGGCCGAGAGCAGCACACCTCGTTGTAATAACACTATCTATTTCCACATAAACAGACTAACAAATGTCAGCAGCTTGGCTAACCATGTGAGCATGGCAACCTTTCCAGTGGCGGGAAGAAGAAGGTTGCTGCCTGTGATGAGATTGTGCTGTGTGTGTGGGGGTGGGTGGTAAGGGAGATTGACAGTCTAACAGATGTTCCTCATTGGCTCTTTGGCTGACGGTAAGAGATATACAGGTCACGGGCATGGGGCGGGCATAGGCTGCTGGGTTAATTCGCCATGTGTTTCTCTCCCCCTCAAGCATCCATTATGTTTTTTTTTAGTTTGGTACTGCACACATGTCTTCATTTGCCTCTAATATTTTTGTTTCATTGACTAGGTTTACATATGCACTTGTTTAGTCGTACATTGAATCTGTTTAGTAACATATTTAAGATTCCAGAATTAACTTCAGGCAAAAACACTGTTTTTTCAAGGACCAATTTCATCTTTTTTGGCGGAAAGAAAATATCCAAACGACACTGTTAAGTGTTTCTTTTCTAGCACTTTATCTATTTGTGTCAATAGATTTCAATTACAATACATTTGTGAAGGCTGTTTCTTTCCTACACTGAGCCATAAATCTCCACTTCTGCAGCACATACACACCCCAAACTTTACATTTTTATTTAAGCAAGCAAAAAAGAGCTCAAGGACACTTTACAATGAATGTAACAAAGAAAAGATAATCCAAACAATCCGAACTCTGATTCACATGTTCTGATTCATTCTTGTTTAACCACATTATATAACCATGTTTTTGCATGTTGTTTGGAGCCGGTTTCTTCTGAAGTAAATCATACCATCATATTTTACTGAGCAATTATCTAGCATTGTTGTTAATCAAATAGTAGAGCATAGTGCTGGCAACAACAAGATCACGGGTTAATGCATGAAGTTGTAGTTGCTTTGGATAAATGCATCTGCCAAATGTAAATGCAATTATTCTTAACAAATGAAATAAGATCGACTCTCTTGAAATTGGATAGTAATTTACCTGAGATTGATCTCAGGGCAACACTGTTTTTCTCATTTTGCTTGTGGTCAAATTGTGGGTAGACTCAATTGCAGCAGATGTAGTTTTTCAGTCGTACACCTTGGTAAAATAAAAGTTGGTATATCAACACTTTTTTTGTCTTAGAGAGTGGCAATACTGTAATCAATCACACATGGAAGCTTTTTTATTCAGCCTCTCTCTCTCTCACGTTCTCGCTCTCTCTCTCTTTCTAATTTAAGCCTGTTCGTTTTTTAATCTCTCCCTTGTCAGGAGTCCATTCTGCCACCCTGTTGTTGACATGCCAGATTGTGGTTCAGAAGGCCCCAGTGAATTGTGGGAAAGGTGACCTCTGGTGAATGTCTTTTGTGAACCTCACCTTGCTCTGAGACGATAACACCTAGTGCCACAGAGGAGGAGACAGCTTTTTGTTGTGTGTGTGTGTATGTGTGTTGACAAAATCAGAGAAAAAACCAGCAAAGACCCAAATGCAATACATATTATGCCATAAAAAAACATAGTTTTCAGAGCTTTATTTGTTATTGTATATCTTGTAAGAAATATGTTAATTCCAAATGCGCACAATAAGCATGAAGAACTGAATGCATTAAAATTTAGTTAAATTTTTTATTTAAGAAAAAGGTCAGGTTTTTATGGACGAATCACACAAAGCCTGATGGGAACTGGCTATATTTCACCCCAAAATCAAAAGAAAGAAATAAGAACATTTAAATCAATTGCTTCAAAAAGAAGAAAAAAAAAGAAAGAAATTTATACATATTTATAGTTTTGCTTTTCTTTTTTTCCTTTTTTTTGGTTAACAATCATGCACAGTTCCCCTAAATATTATCAATACTGTATGCAAAAATAAATCATAACAATTTTAAACATTTGTGCTTCTTAATCTTTTTTTTTTTTTCAAATATTTAAACAAAAACAAAAAAAAGAATTTCAATAACATTATAAGTGTTTTATTGTCACTGATCAATTTAATAGTGAGATTCAATATTAAGCTTCGTGGGTATTTATTTCATTTCAGTAATTTTGGTGACATGTTTGGTGCAAACAATTTTCCTAAGGCTAAAGATACATTTCTTTCCAGACAGTCTGAATGCGAGCTGGACATGTTGTTGAGGGATTCATTCATACGGTATATGGTTTTTTTTCTAGTGACATCACGAGGACATATCGCTCATGTGATGCAGAAAACCGCAGCATTTTCTGATCTGGAGTTTGAGTGAGAGGTCTGGAAAAATGACATTGTGCCTATCTGTAGCAGTCAGGCTTGATTTTCCTCATTATTTCCTCCTTCCTGGAAGAATTAATGAGCTCTGAATCCCACGCCTTCTCATCAGCTGTAACGCGGGCCACCATCAGTAATAGCCAGTTAAATGAGAGTCCTGCGGTCTAGACCGGAGATGATGGACAGACGTGTCAGAGACGATGTGAAAGTATTTCCCACAGCTCTGCTCTATCTGACCGGCAGCACCGAAGGCCAACCTTTTTGTAGGTAATGGAGGTGGATATATAGTCACATGAAACCAGACTTTAAAGTAAGATGAAATTTCATCTTCTATATTGCTAGTGTTTTGAAACTATATGATAGTGTTATGTGAGGATTATGAGTGAATAATGTCTCAGGTGTGTGTGTGGTGCTGAAGGAACATTGTCTGTGTTTCTGGATCTACAGTGACAGATTAATTAAAAAGGAGCTGCAAACACGATGTGCATTGCGATTGCTGTCAGATTCACCAGCATCATTGCATGTGTTCTGGTCCAGCCTGGTTTCACTAGCATGAACAGACTCATGTGATTAAACTCTACTTGAGTGGAAGGAACCTTTCAAAATGAAAGCCCTCCTGTCAGAGCAGACTTAGCTTTTGGGAACCTCTGACAGCCTGTCGGGCTTCAGAAGGAGATTTGCCAGGGTGTTTTTTTCCTCTCATGTGCACTTTCTCATATTCTGGTCTTTTCTTTTTTGCTTGGGAGATCAACAGCAGCCAAAAAAGAGTGTTAGGAAGACCAGAACTGAAAGTAACTAAACTAAACAATTAGCTAACTGAATATATAAACACATGCCTGTGTATATTTAAGAAAAAAAGTGTCATGTTTATATACTGTAAATAGCTTGAAACATTTGACAATAATTGACTCTTAAAGAGTTTTGTTCCTGAATTATTCACGAATTGGTTCAATGAATGATTCAAATGACCAATAAAGATGCTTGTCGCCAACCTGCATGCAAATGATTTCATATTTAATATTACCCCTCGAATACAGTTGCAATTGCAGTTATTTTTTTGCATTTTTGGAAAGCTGCAGTTTCATAGTATCTGCTGTAAACAGAACAGGTTGATTGTAGGTGGCATGTTTATGATAATCAAGCCATTGATCTGAACCCAGGCTAGGAAATAAGTACTGAATTCCAGATAAGTGTGGAGGGTCACTGCGAATCTGAACCCCATCTCTGCACCGCGATGTGCCCTGACACCAAATCAGAACGGAGTGTGCAGCACACAGGCATCTCCAGACAGGTTCCTGCCCACAGCAACGATCTTCCTGCCAATCCACTTTGCTGCAGAAACACAGGTCACTTAGTTATACACTCGCTCTCACAAGCAGACAGATCGACAGACGTGACACCCACCCTGTGTGGAGATGTCGAGAGGAGGCGCAAGGGAAAAAACACTCTTCAGTCTTCAGAACGACAGATTTGTTTGAGATTCAGGGAGGTATTGTCAAAGAGAATGAACTCCACTTTTTTTGCAGCCCAGGACTGTAGAAACCACAAAAGTTTGTTTTTGTGTGGAGATGTTGCTCTGAATATGTGTGACTTTAGCTGGACAGTTGCAGCTCTGAATCGTGTGTCCTACTGTGCAATAAACCTTAATTTAAAAACATTAAATGTAGCATACAACCCTAATCCCAAGGGGGTTTGCGTCCTTTTGCGTCGCTTTTTGACAATCAAGGTACCCCTTTTTCGTCACTTTTCGACGTGAAGGGTCCTCAGTTGTTTTCAGTTGTTTGGCTTAAAGGTGCCATAGAATGCATTGAGAGAATACATGTACATAGAAGGTATGTAGCTTAGGTAAGGGGAAGAAATGCCCAGAAACGGTTTTACAGGTCCATTTACAACCCT
>JAUMHQ010000090.1:14251869-14262364 GCA_032361165.1 Enteromius paludinosus | reverse complement strand
TATATATATTTATTTATTTGTGTATTATTTATAATTTATAATGTATATATATGACTAAATAAACTATATAAACATTGCATTGATTGCAAAAAAAACAAAAATAATTTAAATATATAATTTTTTTAAAATTTAAATTAAATAAAGCCAATTGCTCATTTAAATATGCACATGCATGCATACATACGAATGAGATACTTGATAATTTAGACCAGGATTTTTAAAACGAACTAAATAAATAAATATATTAATTGATTAATAAATATATAATAAAATAATGGAACAAAACAACATGTAAAATTTAACAATGTAAATATATATTTTTTAAAAATTATAAAATACAATGTTACTCTTTGTCTCTTGCACCAGGATGATCATATTTTGGGGTCTGTGGCATCTAAAACATAAAAAACCCTTCATGTTGTTGACAATAGCCTCATAACCACTGTAACTTGTCATTCGGTCTGGCTGCTTTGTGATATGAAACATTTCTCATAATAAATATTCCTAAGAAGTGCGCATTGCTTATTTAATTTCATAGTTATCCAGCATATTGGCATTTGAAACTACGGCAAGTTATGATTTAATTTAGAGACGGAATCTCTTGAAATTTAATTGAATACTTCTGACATAAAATACACAGAAAATAGTTTGAAATGTGCAGGAGATATTCGAGTTTCCCCAAGAGAGCTCTTCTTCCGTCATTTTAACTCAGCGCAGTGCTATAGAACGGCAGAAATATTCAGCGGCGCATCAGATAAGGTCTTAAATCCCTTTTAGTGCCATGTAATTCCTGTGAGTGCGTGCTGTTCAATTTTTATTAAATCTATATTTGGTGTGTTGCCTGCGGACCTAAAGAGAAAATTATGCTCAATTAAATTAGTCATGTTGAAACCCCTAATTAGCTGTGTTCCCTGATAAGAAAACCCAATATGAGATACGCCATTTAACCTCATCTCACCCTGATGCTGTAAATCTCAATCCACCCCAATTCACACATCATCAGAGGGGCGGCTCCCTCCATCTGGGAATCATTACCATACTTACAGGGAATGAACTCGATTGATTGGTGATGACATCAGAAATTGGGGCGTGGCTATGGGTGGGAAGTGGCTCCCTTCCCATCCAATAGAAAATCAGCAAATATCTAAAATTGTCTTCTTCATGTTGTTTTAACTGATTATTAGCTATTTCAATACTTTTATTGTTAAAATTTGTTTAGTTTCCTTTTGTTTGTCTATTTGCCTTATTTGTTAATACACATACTTAGGTTAAAAAACTGCTTAGAAATACACTTCTGGTACACTTCTGCTATCTGATATATATACAGGAAATTAAGGAGGCATTACCACAGTTATGGTTATTATATTTAGATGTGTGGATATACATATGGATTTTAAAATTAAATTCCTGAATTTGAATTCAATTTGAATGGATGTAGCAAACAAGATGCAGAATTTTAATTTTAAACTGTAAATAAATAAACTGATGATGAATTTTTACTAAAAAAGCAGTAAACCTAAAATCTTACGAGATAAAATTTATTTTATGTAGAATTTAAATGGATAGATAGAGATAGAATTTGTTGTATATATGGTAGATAGATAGATAGATAGATAGATAGATAGATAGATAGATAGATAGATAGATAGATAGATAGATAGATAGCATTTATTTTATATATAAGATGGATAGATAGAATTTATTTTATATAAGATATATATTTTTAGGCCAATATTTTAATTCTGTGTTCTATAGTGCACAAAGTTCTTTCCTTCACAACTTTGATCATCTTTATGAGACTTTATGGGTTGTAACATTGAAACATGTATTTTCAGTAATGCTGCTTTGAGACAGTATATACTGGAAAGCACGTTATATAAATAAACGTGAATTAAATGAAAACCTTGAAGGGCCTGAGTGTCCTGCTTAAAAAGAAGAGAAGGACCTTCTTGTGTGTGGAGATAAAGCCTGAAGAGCAGATGAATGCTGAGCGAGGGGGGCATCCATCATCCATCTCTGGCTACAAACAGGTAGATAGCAGAGCTACACAGCGCTAATTAGCTGAATCAGTTTTTCAACAGAGAAACTGACTCTGAGCCAGTGGTCCGACCCTATCTCAGCCGACCAGGTGAGGAGAGACTTGGGTAATCTTCACACAGGAATCTGCCCCGGGGGGTAGGAGATATGCTCCAGTCAGCTCTGTTGAGTGTTTCAGAACTTCATTCCCTCCATTAAAGCCTGCCGAAGCTGCCCCAGGTCTGGAAGACTTCCTGCTGCGTTCATCTTAACAACCCTAAAGACTACACACCAGTTGCTCTTCCTTCACACATCATTAATATCGTTGATAGGTTGGTCCTGAAGTAGCTCCGTCCCCTGGTCACAGACCATCTGGACTGGCTGCAGTTAGCTTACTCCGCACAAGTAGGTGTATATGACAGATTGACATACTTAAATGCCACGATTATAAAACGCTTGTATGATATGATTTTATCGTAAAGGTCATGGATTTGATCCTGCTTTGACATTTGAGACTGTATTGAGGTCTCTGATTTACTGTAAGTCAAACTATGTCAGCAAAATAAATTAATATATGTGTTTAAAATAATTTAGTATGTAGGCTATTTACTAGTTTATCATATTGATGTTTACTTATTTCCTACACCTATACCAAAAACTGATTGGTACTTTGTAATCGGTTTTGGTAGTTAAGGCAGACATCATGTAAAAAAACAACAAAACACACACACACACACACACACACACACACACATATATATATATATATATATATATATGTATGTATTATTCATACATTTGGGATTTGAACAAATCCTTAAGCCCCAATGTTACATTTGGTTTATAACTCAATCGGCATCTTATTTAATTTGTAATTTTACTGCTTCCTATTTGGCAGATATAAAAGGAATCCAGCACAGTTTGTTGTACAGGACCAGTTCAAGGACAGCAGCAGCACATACAGTACAGTTCTCCAGCAGCTCAGGTCAGCTGCTCTAATTTGACTGTCAGAAAGTAATGCACTTGTGCAGGTCTCAGTGCAGGCACGGATTATAGGTTGTGTGGGCCCCTGGGCAAAATGTTTGAGTGGGCCCCTTGACGACACCTTCACAAAACGTTGAAACAACGTTTGCGCGTCCTCCTGGGCGAAACCTTCAAACAACGTTCTTTAGGCTACGGGCCTACCGGCCCGGTCCGTAATCTGTCCCTGTCTCAGTGAGGTCATCTAGCGAAACGTTTGTGTACGCCTATTGAAAAGACTTCATATCGGATTGGATTTGGAGTGGCACTTCCTCCATTAATGTATGTTTGTTGGGGTTTTTCCCATACATCCGTCCATCAAATCTGTCTGTCTGTCTATATATTGTTTTGTTTATGTCTTTTCTAGACTAACGTTTAAATTTAAGGGCTTTAACATCTATAATTCTATCGCTATATCATTATATCTGTTCTGTTCTATAGTTACAGTTATCTATCTATTGTTATATTGTTATATCATTATATCTTTGTCCTGTTATTATATCTGCCATTCTGTTGTTGTCTGTATCATTGTCGCTTTTTAAAATTTAATAAAATTTTATATTACTGCTTTTCTAAATGATTAATTGCAATTAATTGCATCCGAAATAAAAGTTTTTGTTTACATGATATATATGTATGCATACTGTCTATTATGTATATATAAATACAAATACATGCATGTATATATTTAAGAAAAAGATGCTATTTATAAATAATATGAATATAATATAATATAAATAATATAAGAATATAAATAATTATACATGTACATATTTATTTTCAAAATGTATAATGTATGTGTGTATTTATATATAAATAATAAATATAAACAGTACATTTATTATATAAACAAAAACATTTATTTTTGATGTGATTAATCGTGATTCATTGTTTGACAGCACTATTTTCTAAAATAATGATATTTACATTTACATTCATTCTACATCTTGTTTGCTACATCAATTCAAATTCCCAGTAAATCCAGAAACTGAACTTTAATTTTTTTTTTGCAGTAGCTACTGTTAGCTATGCTAATAGGCTGAATTGGAATAGCATACTAGAAGCATACTATTTTTTACCTATCATTATTTGGCAGAAATAGTAAGAGGGGTGTGCAGGTATGCTATTCTGAATTCAGCCATAGTGATGCCGCTTTAGCAAATGCTTCTTAAAAAACGTGTGTCATAAATCCCCAAGTCCACTTCACAGACAGATTCCAAACTTTTTGTCTCTGGAGACCAGTGAAAGCAGAAGCAAATAGATAGTGATGGCACATAAGCAAAGGAGAGAGAGGGGAATGTAAGGCTATAATTTGAGCGCAGGAGAGAGGGAAAACGTTTCTTCTGCAGTGAGTTGAAGAGCGAGAGAGACTACAGAGACCCGTTTGTCTGAGTTTGAAGAGCTGCTCTCTGCCATTAGGACATTTTTGGGGGTAATGCAATGAGCAGATCCACATGATGTGGCCGCAGGGGCCTCTCAAGCTGCCTCGGGGGCCACCAGGGGCCCCTCCAGGCCCTGCAGTGCTCGGGAATGGCATCACGGACTGTCCCAGGCTGCCAGCTTATTGCTGGCCCGGAATGATTTGTGTTTGGTCAGCTGCTAGAAAAGCAGCTAATTAGCTCTGTCATTTATGGCTAAAAAGTTGACTAAACGAGGGGCCGGATGGCTGGAAACTCTCTGAGGGACAAACGGAGAGACATGTAGCTCAGCGAGACGCTTCTGATTTCATTAGCCTCATCTAATTTGCCCTTTTTGATTTCCCTCTCTCTCTTTCTCTCTCTCTCTCTTACTCTTGTGCATCCTTCCACCTCCATTTCCATCCCAGGCTCATTAGAAAAACGTGCCTGTGTTGACATTTCTGCAAAATGATTTCACATCGCTTCTTGCATGTTTTGCTACACTTTTAAAGTGAAATATCCATTAAATTAAGCTAGAAGCGAGTTCAGGTTTATCCGAAACATCATCCGAGCATTAATCTTGCAACATGCTATGTACTTTACTGTAAGGTCTGTTAACTTTTTATCATTAAATCAGTCTTTTTGGCAATGTTTTATTACACTGGTTGATGTACATATTTTTGGTAGCTTGTAGCATTTTTAAAATTCATTAAAAATGGTCTTGAAAATAACACATTTGCTGATGTAAACGTGCTATTTGACAAGGGTTTGAGCTCTGTACCAGGTGTGCTACCAAGCAAGTTTACAATGTCAGAAAAAAACAAAAACAAATCTTTACTACTCGATAATCTGCCCCTTAATCATTATTTGTGTGAAAAGGGAAGAAGTTATTAATGTTTCACTCCCATACAAGCCGTCATTCCAGCTGGAAATTGCATTGAATCGTATGTAAGGCTATGTTTTTGTAGTTTTCCACAAATGTAGGCACAGGCACGTATTTCCAATGAGCCTGCCTAGGTTGTCCATTTCCTCCAGTTTTCATTTTCCTGTGCTTTAACTCCAGCCTTGAATTACCCTGTAGCCGTCAATGAATCCGCCTCAACTAATAGATCCATCTCTAGCGTTGCTGTGTCCGGTTGTGTTATGAAACATCAAGGTCTATTTCTGCTTTACTCGCACAAGCGAAATGCATTTAGGGCTGCGGTAATCATGAAAGCGTTGCGAGAGAGATACTACACCAATAAATAGAGCCACCCGGCTCACGGATCTAATTAAGAAATAAAGCACAACATATAATTTAGCACCAAACAATGTGTAATTTCCCCTTCAACCTCTTAAATTGGTGTAAATGATGTCACCCTGATGGCCAACCGATCCGGCAGTAGGGGTTGATGTCGGGTTATGAGTCCATTACTACTAACCTCATCTCCTAGTTGCTCTGTGTATTTCTAAACCGCAAGCTTAAATGACTGGAATGGCGTGTGTTGAAGATGAGAAATAGGGAAAATGATAGAAAATGAGCATGAAGTAGAGAAAATAAGAGAAACAGTTGCATAAAATTGGTGTGCTATTTACCAACCACCCACCTACCGATTAAACTAGGCACTATCTATGCTGGTATAGCGCTGCATCATGCGTATAATTAACTGTCATTGTTATCACACACCTCGCTGAATTTGCTTTATTATATATACAGAATTATTCATACAGCTAATTCGCTATTTGCACAATTAATTTTATTTTATTAAAAAGAGATTAATTTAGGATAAGTGGGCCATTTTATCCTAGGCATCTTAATAGGAAAAAATGCAGAATTTGTGTATATTTTCAATTGATCCTAGCAAATTTGTATCATAAAACGTGGTTTTTTGTTACATTTAAAAAAATAAAATTTAATATAATTTTCAGTAATTTTTTAGATGACTTACATTTTCTATGAAGTAACTACAACAACACAGCACATGCAAATATACAAATAAATTAATTAATTGCAAATGTTTTAAATCATCAATTCAGAATAAATGTTTACTTAATTCAAATCAATTTTAAAAAATCGAATGCATTTAAATTAAGCTTTCACATTAATTTATTGTTTCATTAACTAGACTTTTTATTTAAAATTAAATTTCTTTTTTCTTTTTTGAGTGTTTCAGTGGATGCAGTTCGTTGTTAGTAAATTCCTTATTTATATCTATACCTTGAAATTGTGAAAACGGGAAAATCATAAGTACAAATGTTAAATAGATTGTGCTAACACTTTATATTAGATTTAAAGAAATAGTTCACCCCAAAATGAAAAATATGTCATCATTCAAACCAAACCTGTATAAATTTCTTTGTTCTGCCGAACACAAGATATTTTGAAGAATGTTCTGTTTATGGTCACCATTGACTTCCATAGAAATAAGAGTGAATATGTGTTTTGTAATCTAAAGTATTACCAAGATTGGATCTTCACAGTGGTTGAGTACTGCTTTCACTGTCCCGTTTCAGTGCCATTATGTATATTTAGATTTGAGTAAAGCAATTACTAACCTCTCTGTGGAGGAGTGACTTGTCCTAGCATGCATCATGCCTTCTAATTAAGAGCTGTAGTGGTGAACCAGTTTTGATGGAGCATTTAATGTTACATGGTTGTGTGTTTATCCAGACTCCAACCAGTCTCCAAAAAAAAACCCTTCTCTCAGATTGAAATTTGAAAGAAAAAGAAACAAAAAAACAAAACAGCATCTCTACGAGACATTCTGTTTAGAGCCTAGTCCTGCCTTTTATTCATCACGGAAAAACATCTCAAGGGTTGAAACATCAAAGAGCTGAAGGCATCAATCACATTAGAGCAAGATGAGAGTGACTTGCTGCTGGAATAAAGTATCTGAAATAAAAATGTGAAGATTTTCTTGTGGGCATACGGTGGGCGGATGGGTCGGTTTAACTCAAGTATTTTGTTGGGAATTCATTATCTGACTGCCAATAGCCTTTTTCATTTACATGCATTATTTTCTGCATTAAAAATATCCAGGTATTCAGATGAAATAAACATTTTAATGGAAAATCTCGCTTTTTGCCAATTCATCACTGGATGAATTACTGCCGTCACGATCGATAGAGAATTTACGCAAACATCCTTTTTAAACGAAGCCCTGTGCATTAATTGCATCAAGCAAAACGCGCTGACTTTTGAGAACGAACTGCAATCTATAATAAGCTTAATTAGCATATAAAGAATGTGTGTATGAGCAAAGAAAGAATGACAGCGGCTTAATTTAAATATGCAAACAACGCCATATCAGTGCAGATGGCGCTTTGTTAAACTGAATTGTGGGTGGTTAGTGATTAAGACGTGAGTATCACGCACAATAGTGGCGCAAGTGAATGGCTCCTCGACTTTCAAAAAGTCATTTTAAAAAGCCAACGTGAGATCAGAGATCCAGGAGGGCATAAACAAGATGCCCTAGAGTCGAGAGACAATGTGACGGCAGGGACAATCAGGGTTGGGAAGCAGCCTTAAATTACAACACCGATATTTATGGGAATGCTAATGACAACAAGTCGCTCTTTAATGTCAGGTCTCAACCTGTGATTGCACACTGGGTTGAGTGATTTGGACGTCCTGACAGTTGTAATTATCCGAGTGTCTTCTGTCAGGCTGGCAGGGGGCTGAATCTTCCTCAATTAGACCGGCTAATGTTCTCCTTCTTGTTCACTCATTCCCTTCGCAAACATTTTTGTGGTTTCGCAAAGAGCAAGAGAGCACACGGCCCTGTCTGTTATGCCCTGCCAACGGCGGACGTATCGTCGGAAATGTTTCCAATTTGAGATTTTTTTTTTATATCCTTTGGGAAATGTCGGGGCACTTGGTTTATGGACAGCCCTTTTTGTCCGCTCATTTTCCACTCAAGTTCACGTTGGGTTCTTGCGATGACTCAGAGCCACTAATGTGTTCGACCGAGGTCAGACCTTCAAACACTAGCCTGCTCCATTATGTGTGCATCTCTGTGCTCCTTCCATCATTTATGTGTCTTTGTGGATGGCGTCTGAGAGGACAGACTGTTCTGGTTCAGAATTGTGTTCACTGCATGCAGCTACAGTATACATTGTTAGAGCTATTTGCTAAAGAAAGCAGCACTTTTGCCATTGCTCGCATGGGTTAATGAGGGGAAAAGGCTGAATAAAATTACCTGTATTTGGCAGAAAAGTGGGAAGCGAAGGTTGAAGTGTCCACTATCCAGAACAACATTTATTTTGTTGATACTTTGGTTTTTGGATGGCATTGGTTTTTATTACCATTTAATTCAAATAACTTTTTTGGAAATTAAGAGTAATCACTTTTAATCACACACTCACACAAATATTATTATTATTATTTATATATTATGTTGATCTACAAGTTATCATAATCATGTGGAAAAACACTATATATTTTATAGTCTTTATCTATATACTATAGAATTTGTGGTTTCCACAAAAACATTCTATCCACCGTAACTCTTTTCAACATTGATAATAATAAGAAATGTTTCTTAAACAGAAAATGTGGATATTAGCATTTCTGAATGATTCAGAAGACTGGAGGAATGATGCTGGAAATTCAGCTTTGCATTACAAAAAATAAATTACAATTTAAAATATATTAAAATAACATACAGTTCATGTAAATGGTAAAAATATTTTACATTGTTTTGTTTTTTTGTTTTTTTTTACTGCATTTGTGTTAAATAAAAGCAGCTTTGGTGAACATAACATGAAAAACTGTACTGACCCTAAACCTGTTAAGTGGTAGTGTATCATCCCATTTCAGGGTCAACAAAAAGTTTGAAAACCCCTGGCTCATTATACTCAGAAAAAGAGAGTGTCTTCTCTAACTAACACACCCACAGGCAAGTGTAGAGCAGGTTTTGCACATAAATATGCATGCATGTCCACACAGTCTACCCTGTTGCATTGCAGTGATTCACTGCATTCATTTCAGCTGTGGAGAGCAGTAGGATACTGCTGCTCTCCCAGTAACACAAATGTCTTCCTCAGAACACAAAAAGTGAATTATCTGAGTGACAAAGTTTGTTCCTTGCAAAAAGCTCTCATATGACTCAAGAAGGCTTCATAAGTCATTTAGACTTTACTTTTATGGTACTTCACGCTGATTTTTGGTCTTTTAGAAATTTTTACAACTTCTGGTGACTACAGAAGATGTGGCCATTAAGAAAAAAACTTTTTTCTCGCAAAAAGCATGCAATTCGTCATGTGTGATCACAGAGCTCACTGAACCTACTCATCACTCCAATTGTACAAGTGAGGTCTTACGAATTTGTATGAATTAGCCACCTCGTAAAACGCATACAAATTAGTCGCAAGATACTGTATTAGATTGGTTTTTAATGCTCTTTAATAGAATGTAAGAGATTGCAGTTCACCTCAAAGTGGCATGAGTGGCGTGTGTGTGATGTGATGCCATCATCAATGTGATGATGATCCTAGTGCAAGCTTTATTATAACACAGTGTGGTCAAACAGGCAAGGCCCAAACACCAGCAAACAGTAATATCCAGGGTAAAACAAAAGCGTAATCCAAAACAGGCAATGGTCTGAGCCGTATTTTTACTGTTGTTAAAATATGCTTTTTATAGCCTTTTTGTATCACTGTACAAATTCATTTCAGATGTAACATCCATTATTATGAAAATATAGAAATCTCCAGAAAATCCCATACAAACCACATCCTATCGTAATCATGTGTTTATTATAATCTATAGTGGTTGTTGTCATGTTTATTTCTGCCGTGTAAAAGCCGTAACATGTTAGCTCTGGCTAAAACTCGCGTTGTTTGTGATATCACAGAGACTGTACACAGACATATATTATGTAAACAAAAACTATTATTTTGGATTAATTGAGACTAATCATTTGACAGCACTAATATATATATGTATAAATATATATACAGTATCTCAGAAAAGTGAGTACACCCCACACATTTTTGTAAATATTTTATTATATCTTTTCAAGGGACAACGCTAAAGATATGAAACTCTGATAGAATGTAAAGTAATCAGTGTACAGCTTGTA
>JAUMHQ010000090.1:14190172-14202720 GCA_032361165.1 Enteromius paludinosus | reverse complement strand
ATAAACAATATTTTGTAGCTTAAGCTTATGTATTCAGTCATTATTCAATAGTATACTAAAAATCCATATGAAAAAACGTTCTGTTCTCAGGTCAAATATTTATATGCGATTAAAATGCGATTAATTTCTATTAATTAATTACAAAGCCTAATTAATTAGATTAATTAGATTTTTTTTTTTATCGAGTCCCGGCCCTAGTTATATTGTATTAACTGTGGTTACAATTATTCAGAAGACTGTACAGTGCATTATAAGGTACAAGGCATAATTAATGCATTTCATAATGCGTTAGACACAAAGGCTTTAAGTGAAGTGTTATAGTTTATATTAGTTAGTTTTATAGTAGTATTTATGTTGTTAAATATATATATATATATATATATATATATATATATATTTTTTTTTTTTTTATACATACACATATATATATATATATACATACATTTAATATCCATTTATATTATATTTGTACTATTTTTATTAGCTTTTTTTAAAAATATATAAATGTAGCGTCTTAAAATTTTAAACTGCTCAAAGGTTTTTAAAGAATACATTACATTTATTTAATAAAAAAAACCCCTAAGAACAAACATATTGTAAAATATTATTACCATATAAAATAACTCTTTAAAATAATTGAAAATGTAATGTGTTGAATTTTTATGCGTTATATTATGGATTTTTCTTTTATAAGAACTCGCATATGAAAATCTGAGCAACATCTGAGCAAAATGATAGCAGATTGGAGAGTCTATTATTCTTTCAGAGCGTTCAGGGACAAGACATGTCAAGTGAAATCACATCAAGACCTTCACCGTCATGTGAATAAAAAGAGGTTACACTGTAAAATGAAATTTCTATTCTCCGTACTTACTTTACATTATTGAAGCAGCGCCGGCCTGGAGTGTTAAACAAACTGACCCTTGACCTGATCTCACGGTGACATTATTATTATGAGCTCCTGCTGGATTTATACACTTCATATCAGCCAAGAAAATGAATCCATATTCCTCCCTGTCTCATCTCCCAATTCTGCTGTCACATGTAATTCAGTCTCTAGATAGGGGGAATAACTCTTGATGGAGACTAAATCAGATGGTATTAACTAATAATTTCTTTGTGAAATTGTGTGTCAGACATCTGAAACGCTTTTAGAACTGAATTGGGATGCTCATTTCTCACAAGTTCTTATTCATGATGATCTTAGAGCGCCACACGGTGGTTGATGTTGGAACGTAAGAGGAAAATCAAAATCGGTTGGTCTTATTTGACTAGAGTCATCCAGATCAGCAACTTGGGCTTTGTTTACATATATAATCTCTTAAATAACATCTCATTTGTCTGTCTGATTGTGAATTTGACCTTAATACTGAGCTTGCTACATGAATTAGATTCATATATATCAGAAAAGGGTAAAACCTCTCTCAATTCTCTGCGTAATCTCCCTGAGATTAATTTACTGAATGAAGACTGTGAAACCATTCCCACCATCTCTAATCCCTCTTATCTTCCAAAGCACCTTCCCGCTTCCCAGCTGGAGGAAGACCGCGTCTGAATTTCTGACAGGCCTGCTCTCAGCACACAGACCTGAATTAGATTAGCCAGAGTTTGGGGTCCATGACTGCGCTGACCCCAGACCAGCTCATAATCAGGAAGAGACCAGACCAGTGTGTTACGGTTCGTACAGAAAGCCCAAATCAGAGACCGAACTCATTCATGTGGAACAGTGTTGCCTTTCTTTATCTTTTCCTGTTGGGTGAGTCCAACAAAAACATGTCTGAGTCACAATTCAACCTGAAATCAAAAAAGAAATAGGTTTTAGATTTTTAACCTTTTTTTTTGGACGACTGAGTATGGTGGCATTGCTTTGATGTGTGTGTGTGTGTGTGTGCTTTGTTGTTGTTATAATGCCCATTATTCCCAATGTTGACTCTCATTTCTTTATTACAATGCATATTATGTAATATGGGAACAGCAGGACAGGAGAAGTCTAATCTAATATTTAATCTAATATTTCAATTAAAATAGTTTTATAAATAATGCAAATAAATAATTAGATATTAAATCATTTAAATTAGAATTAAATGAGTAATCAAAATTAACAACAATTATAAAAGAGTCATCAAATCATTACAATGGACAAAAAGTATGTCTAAAAGATTTTTGAATGTTAAATTATTTTATATTTATACACTGTTCAAATGTTTGGGGTCAATTTTTTTATTTCTTTTTAAAGAAATCTCTGACCTGGAGTGAAGAATGCTGAAGAATGCTGACCTGGACTAAATTTATTTGATCAAAAAGAGCATAAATATCGTAATATTGGAAAATATTATTACTATTTAAAATAACTATATATAACTATTTTAAAATGTAATTTATTTACTTTGTTTTTATATTTTTTTTATAACGCTTTATAACGGAAACCTTCATTAATACTAGTTAGATATGAAAATATTATAATATAAACATTATATTAATAACATTTTTGTTTTGTTTTGTATTGAAAAAAAAAATCTAATTCTATATAAATATACATATTTAAGAGAAAATAAATGGATAATGGGATTTAATGCTAAAATAAAATAATTTATAAATTAAACATAAATAAAAACAATCATCCAATTGTGATAATGGACAAAAACATGTCTGCAAGATATTTTAATTGTATATTGGGTTTAATTAATATCTTTATCTTGCAGTATAAAAGGAAACTTCAGAATTATGTCTATTTTTATATATATATTGATGTATTTTGAAATATTTTTTCCTTCAAAGGCAAAGCTGAATTGATGATCCCCTAGAAGTCCTACTGATATGCATATATTTCTCTAGCACTTATTTTCCTTTTCTTTCACCTGCATGGTCTATCTCTCATGGCCTTTTCAGAATCCTGTTTCAGTCTTGCGCTGATTTGTGTTTTTCATGTGTGCGTGTTTAAAGGTCACATGCTACCGTCTCCCTCTTTTAACTTCAACCTGCCGACGGGTCCTCAGCGTCATCTGTCCTCTCAAACAAAAGATCCAAATCCATAAACATCAAGATAAACATTCTCACACCGCTGCTTGCCCAAATCAGATCTGATTTCACCATAACCCATTCAAGCAGACTCTTCCTTTCATCTTCAGTCGTTCTGCATGTGTTGCGGTGAGCCTGTCATTCACTGTAGTGCGTTCCCATGCACCATCCATCAGACACACTCCATTAATCCAGGACTGTGTGCCATCAAGCTGGATATCAGCTCCACTGAACTGAGCAATAGGGAACAATACTGTCTTCATTATGACTTCTATTATTCGAGGGAAGCATCCCGGATGGATGGAAAAGAATGGAGGTTATCGAGAAAGACCCCTAAAGAGAAATAAAATGTTCCCTGCTGCCTTTTTCTCTCAGCAAATAGGATTCCATGCTTGATGCTTTCACTATTTTCCAGTGCTATTATTTGTTGGGATATTGTAGTGTGTGCATTTGTGTGGTCCGATGACTGACTCTGCGAGCGATACGACACTCCATTAAATCAGTCAGACCCCAACGACTGTTTAAATGTCATTTCAGTGTTATAATGTGATTTTGTGCACTCTAGAACTGTCTGTCCCATTATGAGGCTATTATCAGCTATATATCATCGCTTTATCCATTTACAACCATTAAGCTAATTTAAGTTACCCTTTAATGTCTCTAGTTCGCATATATAAATACATAGTTGAAAGAAACTATTTTTAGAGAATGTTATCACTGTGAATATGAATGTTAAGCATTACTGCACTGCTACTTCTCTATAGAAATAACATCCGAGCGAGAAAAAAGATTTTAGTCTGCGTAAGTAATGCATCTTTGTTAATTCTGTAAGTTATTGCTGCATGTAATACATAAAATTTCTTTTTTAAAACTTGCTTTAGTGAAGATGACATTTACATGTTTGAATTTAAAGGAATAGTTCACAAAAAGTTATTTAATTAAATTTAATATTTAAAAAATTATCATTTTAATTAATAAAAAAATTATAATTAATTCTAAAATGAAAAAAAATTATAATATATATGTTTTTTATTTTATTTTAATTTTTCTTTTATATTTACTGCCCCATTTCTATTCTCTTCTATTGTATGGAAAAGAGTGACCAATACATTTGTCAAAATAATTTATTAAATAATGACAGTAATTTAATTTATGAAAATTTAAATAATATAAATATAAATATGTTATATATATTTTTAAGAATTTAAAATAATTTAATATAACATGTAAAAAATATTTAATTTATATGGATTGAACCGTACCTTTATTTATAAATCATTAGGATTCTCTAGAGAATAAATCTTCACAGTTCACACTATGGAAATAATAAAAGAAAAAAGTGCTGCTTTGCATTATCCAGAAGATGGCGCTGTTGTGTTTCCAAATTGCTGCTGGAAAACAACAGAAATTGACTGGCCTTGCATATGCTATTTCTATTCCGATGTTTATGTAATTGTGAACGCTAAAAATACATAACTGAAGTCAAACTACACACAAAACACTTATACGGATATTTCTCAAGACATGCCCAGGGATGCATTCATTTGCACCTTTCACTTCCTTTATTTTCAGTCATAAGTCAGAGCTGTTTTCACTTATGTTAGAAGATCAGCTGCGGTTGTCCTCTAAATGCTCATATGAAAATGTATTTTTAAATAAGATCAGATCTATTGATGATATTGTAGAAAATCCGTCATTGTCCTGCTTTTTGAGTAGCAGTAATTGGTCGTGTGCATGGCTATGCAGAAATTGCCAGCATTGTTCCTGGTGTCTTTCTCACTGCAGTCAGTTTTTGAAAAGTACATTTCGATGCTATTTTGGTCATAACAACCCACACACTGATAGCCATGCACTGACAGCTAACTGAATAAATCACACATTATTAGAAGGATAGGACTGTGCTTTTTCTTTCTCGGTCTCCGTAACAACAGTAGCTTGCAGCAGAAAACATAACAACACTGTTAGATCATGATATAATCAAGATCATGCTTCACAGAGATGAAAATTGTGGGGTGCTTTTAGGGAAGATCAGGCATGATTGCGCCATATTTGATCTCAGCACCTACCACTCTATGCAAATGTTGGCAGAAAAACTACATTGAGTGTAAGATTGAAATGCTTGGATCACATTTAATGATGCTGAATGTGAGGAGAGAGTGATGCCAGTTTGTAATGAAATTGGAAGCTGGCAGCTTTTCTTTCCTTATTCTGAAAAACTTTTATCTGAAAAAATATTTTATCTGTGCCCAAAGTCCAGACATTTTGTTAGATTTGCCAGGGATTGTTCATGTTGGCTTTGCTGAACATCTACATAGGCAATTATATATGTGAATATCATTGTATGCAAATATGCCTCTATATTATTACACAGTCTTTGGCTATTTCAAACTGTATGAAAAAAGCAAAGATTTTTTTTTTTTTTTTTTTTTGAGAAATGCAGCTGTATTGATGACTGCAGTAATTGCATTCCTCCAATATATTGATTAAAAATATATATTGAACACATAAATATTAAATTAATAAAAAATATATTTCAAGATCTCATGAAAGAAGTATTACATTGAATATTCAGGAAAAGTCCCAAAGTGAGAATGATGTGAATGAAAAAAGTGAATTAATTAATTAATAAAAAAAATGAAATGCAATTTTTAATGAATGAATACTAGGTAACATTTATGTTTTTTTGTTGTTGTTGTTTTTTTAAATATAAATACTTAATTACTTTTTTTTTATTTTTAATAAATAAATACTTATGTGAAAACTAATTTCTTGTAGATGTTACCCATAGTTTTCTGCAAAAAATTTTTTTTTATAAACTATGGATATAAAGTAGGCTTTATAATAGTCGTGAGGTGTAGCTGCATTCAACTTACATTTGGACACTGTAATAAAATATGTTTATAATATATAGCCTAGTCTATATAATCGGCATTATAACTTTTAACATCCATATACAATCTACTATTTATTTAGGTTGCAAAAACAGGCCCTGGAAATGTTAAAAATGACAAATCCTACCATAGCGAAGGTACATGAATATTAATGAGAACGTGCTGACGTTCCGTAGTAACCTTCCAATAAAGAGAACTTTTATCTTGAATATTAAATGTTAGTGCTGACGTCGAGCGGTTGCCGTCCAATTGTCGACAACTGAGTCATGAATATTAATCAACAAACCTTCACCGTAGTTGAACCAGCATCTTATCTTGATATATATAAAAACGCCCCTTGCTAGACCCCGGTAATGGTAGCGTCTGCTCTGATAGTGGGTCTCGTTTCTTCACCTTCGGAAAAACAGATCTGTTTGTAAGGAATCGCAGCTGAGCTTCGGAGGTTCGGTCTTTTCTTTCCGCGGTCGAGCAGGATTCTCAAGCCGTCAAACTGGAGCCCTACAGAATGACCATGTTTAAAGGGAAACGTCGAAATCACCGGTGTGAGTTTACGAGCAGCAGTGTAACTTTGAAAATGTGCTGTTTTGCAATTCAGTGCATTTCGCATTATTTACATAAGCTCGCGGTTAGTCACAGAAAGCTTATCTTTGCATCTTTCCCATGTCCTTTCTGTCAGTCTCACCTGTTCAGTTGCATGTTGGCAAATTGTCAGTGTCGTGCTTGAGTAGTGATACAAATGTCTACAGGCTATATCTTAAAGATAAGACATCCTCATAACGCTGAATCCTTTTCTTGAGTCGTCTGATATGTGCGTTTGCTATCTATTGAAACCCTCGGCAATTCTGTCATGTGTTATTGCAGTATGATGGTTGTGTTTTGATATGTTGGCCATTCATGAGCTGAAATGATCTATCAAATGACCAAATGGAGTTATTCTCCTTTAATGTTACACTGAGCAAGAATCAATTTAGAAACTTAAGTTCCATCAGCGGTACTTTTCATGACCATTATCCTCCTTCTCTTTTGCTTCCTCCTCCTCCTCCTCCTCCTCCTCATCATCATGACAGATTGGTGCAGGTATCCATTAGCAGCAACTAAACTTGAGATGCATGTTAAATAATGACATTATGCACTTAAAATAGAAAATTTTTACCAAAATGACAATTCAGATGGAAAATATACAAATGAATTCAACGTATGAATAAAAGCTATAATGCTAGATCACTGTTAACGTAATAACACTGATAATAGTCTGCTTATATTGTGATTGAGACTCCTAATCCTGTTAATAGGTATTATTTCTATGCATGAAGCTTTAATGAGCTTATGCTTGTGTAAAGACTACACAGCCAGTAACACATCAAATTGTCATAGATAGATGTTTTTCCACTCATTTTAGTGTTATTTGCAACTTTTTATAAATTTACAACTTGATGTGCTAATACTCAAATTATTGTAAATATAGTAGTACTTTAATTTGAGCAAAAGTGACCATATTTGACATCCTAAAACAGACCGGCAACAGTATTCTGCTGCTGCTGTTGCTGTGTGAACATAGCCATACACCATCAATGCAAACCTAATGTTAAACAGAAGCTATGCATATCTGTATCTCCGGATCTTTGACACCCGTAAGACTCTTAAAACTAGCACGCTCTATAAGTAGACATTTCTAAATTTATGAGCAGTCCCACACTACTTTGCATCCCTCTTGACATTCAGATGTGCATTAGGTGGAGAGAGTCATATAAAGAAAATGATCTTGTTGCTGCTTCTGCTCAGTTACTAATAATAGAGAGATTTCATCGTGCTATTTTTATTAGGAGATCTTTATGAAACCTCCGAGTTCAGAATAACAGTTCCTTCCGGGCCTGTTGTCTATTGTGTGATAACCCTGTCAGTGCAAGTTTATAGAACTCGGAGCCACAATGCACATGAGACGGATGGATTTGACCTGGTCATCCCACTGGGCTGTGAGTGTGACGGTGATGAGTGTGGACTTGGTCCCAACCGCTGTTTAAATTTCACAAGAGTTCCTCGTAGTTGAATGTCATCTGGCCTCGAGCGAAATTTACATACATAGACAGCCAAAACTGCATGCTTTTATTCATAGAGTATATGTTCAGTCCTGACCAAACCTCTGCAGATGTTCTTGTTAGTTAATTGGTTTTATTTATCACTTAATCGTGTAATGCATTGCGTCCTGATCTTGTGCGTCCTAAAGCCCAGCTGTTGTGTCTGCTGGTGCCGTTAAATTCCTGCTAGGTATGGCAGATGTGTGCTTTATCAGATAGATTATTTCAAAAGTGACAGGAAAGCAAAAAGCGTTTCTTAGGAGACATGGAATGAGTAGAAAAGCTTTATGAGACATCCAGTCAAAAAAATGAAGCATCCTTGGGTTGTTAATGCAAAAAGAATGTGCTCTACCAAGATAAAACATGTGCTTTTATTCACCGCGTCTGCATTAATTAATTTTGTGGAAATCCTAGCCAATTAGAGAACAGGCTATTTAGAGGCACAGGCACAATGCAAGTGGCCTTGATCTGTTTTGTGGATCAAATACAGAATTTTTCTTCTAAATTGTGCTATTATAAAATATTAAACACTTCCACAAAATTCAGTTAAATTTATATTAAAAACTGGCAGCTGGCGTTTAGAAATAATGACCATTACAGGTACTGTAAAATTTGGTGACTGTATTTTACATTTTATTTACATTTTTTTGCATTAACTGACATGAATGCCGAGCTAATTGAACTTTGTATACATTATAATTTAAAGTATACATTAGTATTTATAATATTAAATGAATATTTGGCAATATTTTAAATTAACTTTTTTATTTAATCTTAATTTATTTAAAAAATTCTATTTAGCTTCAGTTTACTTATATTTCAGTGTGTTGTTTTTTTGTTATATATATATATATATATATATATATATATAATTAATACATTTTATATATGAATTATTACATTATATATGTATTTTTTTATTTTATTAAATTTTTTATATGCAAAATTTTATTCCAATTATTAAAAAAATATACTAAATTTCTGTGGTTGTTTTTTAATGTTTTCAATTAAGGTGAAACATTGTCCTTAAGGAAATTGTTATTTTAAGAACATGTATTGTCTCATATTATTGTTATTATATTATTTTATTCTTATATATTGTTTTTATATAATTTAATCAAATAAAGATTTCAAGCATAAATGATATGCCATTAAATTTTTTGTCAAAAATCTGGAAAAATGAGTTAGTTGTTTTTTGGTACATGTTAATTTTATAGTAAAACAATTAATATGCTTTACCCTAATATTTCAATAGTTTTCCCCCTATGTGTCACATCATGTTAAGGCAGCTAGTCACCAGCCCACGATCCAAGCTGGACTCGAATACTGTGGTTTCATTGTAAAAATCCCTCGCTGATCTGCGAATCAAAGCGTGGTAACAGGATTTTTTTCTGATGAGTTATCATGCCGTAACTGATTTAGTGCAAAGGAAAATTCTTCAGCCCGATTATCATCAAAAGGCATGATCGCCTCATACGCCTGGATTATCAGAGGCAACCCGCACTGGAGATGTTTATGTTTGCTTTAGCTGCTCACATCTCGCCACATGCGTCTGATCACCGGCTATAAGCCCGTTAACACCCGATCCCTCAGGCGCCTGCAGTGCTTCATTATTTACTCATTTAAAGCAGAGTTTGTGCTTGATGCCTTGGCTTTTCATCGCAGCATCATATTGTCTGCAGCAGAGTTGAGGCCTACGGAGGTCCCAGCAGTGCTGAGCTTTAACATTTCACTGACCAACTCATGTAGATGCAACTGTACTTCAAGAAATGAAGTGCAGATGAGTGTCGCCAGACGTGGCACATTTAATTAGGTCAGTGAAAGAATTGTAAATGAATGCATAAGTAAGCCACAGAAAATCTCGAGATGCACGGACACTTCTAAAGAAACAGTTCATGCAAAAATGAAATGGCATCATTTACTCACCTTCATGACTTGCTTTCATTCATACGACTTGGAAAGATGTTTGCGTGTTCGTGCTGATCTTTAGTTCAGTTTGCAAATAGCACTTTAAATACAGATGAGATTGGGATGCTGTGTTTTGCTGGCAACAACAGTGAGAAAGATTGACATGGACACCACATTCCATCAGATGCATCAACATAATTATCAGTGCACCTCCTGCTGAATATCAGGTTTTAAAAAGATGCCACATGGAGATGTATATGGCTGGTAGAGAGAGTGTGTGCGTGTACCTTGTTGTAAGTTTCAGACGTGACAGTGTGCTAAGTGGAAGAAAATGAAGGGTTGGCTGTAAGCAGCAGTCTGCTTGTTCTTCTGTTTAGCAAGCAGTAAAACAGATGGCAACTGAGGATAAATAAGCACCCAGCTGGGGTGTGTATGTATATATGTTATACAGCTCTCTGGAATACTTGATTCTAATTGGTCGGTATATAGTTCTCCAAATGTTAAATTAGATTACTGACAGTTGACAGCCATAGTTACATCTCCAGTTTATTCCTTTTTACTCGAAATATCCAATAAATCTATTTTACAATAATTCATTAATAATATATCATTAACATATTTTAAGTTCAATTGTATGAATGCATGCATTTTTGCAATTTGTTATTTTATTTTGAGGCTATATTTCTTTCACTGTGTATTTGTTTCCTGCATTGCATTCCGGCTTTGAACGCAACAATAGCTGTGCACAAATATTTCTTGTAATTAAAATAGTTTGATTCTTACCATTTCACGTCCGTCCGCCCCTTCTTTCTCTCTCTCCTTCTTTTCTCAAGTATTTTGATCTCAGAAAATGATTACAATTTAATGCAGTGCTTCTCAATTGGCTTTACAATAGACGTCAAGTGGCGATCATGAATTGCACATTACAGTGAACTGCACGGGCCCAACAATATGCAAAATTACACGACATCGGTCGAATAGGAAAATTACAGTTTTGTGATACATAAGCATGACCAGAAATGAGATTTACTGAACACGCACTGGGATAAGTATTGCAATAGTATTAGCCATATTGTTTAGTAGTGACCAAAATACAATAGAGTTTGATTGGATGCACAGCTGAAGATGATGTCTTATGATGCACAGGCCAAAATTGATAAGCCCATTTGTTACATTGTTTCGTTTTTGTGTTGTTTCCTTAATATCCACATCCAAACCAGTGCTAATAAACGGGAGATTCAGAAGAGATCCTAACCCTATCGTTTCCACACAACAAACCCTCTGTGTATGTATTCTTTGCCCAGAAATTGCATTTTTTTGTGTGATTTAATGGTTGTACACTACTGCGTTTGTGGTGTGTTTGTAAGGTCAAACTGATAAGGGATGGAGCTTGCTCTTTATTCAGAGAAAAAAAGAAGCATAATATACAGAAACAGAACCGCTCTTCATTCTTAAGAATTGTTGCCTGCCAGATTAAAATGATCACACTGGAGACAGTCTCATCACATTAACTATGGACATTTTTATTCTGCCAATGTTTGACCACCAGATTTCATTTTGAAAAGTAAATTTCTATTTTTTTATCATTTGGAATTTGCTTGAAAACGGTGCTTGTGCATATTTTTCTTCACACTAAATTTGAATACTTTTTCTAAATGCATGCCATTTGTGTCCTCTCTGAAGTATCAAAATACTTTTTTGGTAACACAAGGACTTGGTTTTGGACAGGACTTGTTTCAGATGCCGTGCATGTCTCTTTGTGAGTGCCCGTCTCAATGGAAAGCTTTCATGGTGCTATGATCCAAACAGTGAAAAAGCTCCACTCTCCCTCAGCCAGCTCTGGGTTCAGGACCACGGAGAGCTCCTCTCGGCTCGGCCTGTCTCCAGGCAACCATTAGAAGTCCAGCGAACAGATGCAGATGAATCAAAATTTTCCCTTGTGGGCAAAGCCACGTCCCCTCTGTGCCTACCATCAATCAGCGAAAAATGAAAAATAGACGTCACTCTCTTGCATCTCTCTACTTTATTGGACAGATGCCCTTGCACGGACGTACCGCATGCATCTGAAGCAAGCAAAGAAATGCTTTATTAAATAGGAATCAGAGGCTGATTTCTCATAAAAGCATGCTGTTTGCAGTAGTGACATTGGCTAGGCCACGTCTGAGTCACTTTGTGAGCCGCTGTGTTCAAGCATTTACCGCAGATCTGCATGTATAACAGGATTTCTGCAAGGAGACGCTTTCTGAAAAGGCTTCATGTTTTCTGTCAAATTTGATCCTCTCATTTTGATCCAGTAACACCAAGAAGCGCAAGGAGCTTTGTAAACATGACAAAACGTCCTTGTTTATGTTTAGTGTATTTGTTAAATCCGTTGGATAGTTCAGACAAAAAAGAGTTTGGATAATGTCGCATTGCAACACTTGCTTACTCTGCAGTGAATGGGTGCCGTCACATTGAGAGCCTGAATAGCTGATAAAAACATTCCAATAATCCACAAAATTCCAGGCCTTAAAATGAACACCTTGTGAAGTGAAAAAACTTGGTGTTTGTGATATTCATCATTACGCTATTGCTTCTGGATAGGGGTGGGCGATAGGACGATTTTTGACCGTGGACGATAAAAATTACTCCACGATCAGCTTTTTAAGGAAAGTCG
>JAUMHQ010000090.1:14139620-14158929 GCA_032361165.1 Enteromius paludinosus | reverse complement strand
TGAACTACTTCAGTTGTGTGTAATGAATCTAAAATATATGAAAGTCTAATGTTTATCAGTACGTTACAGAAAATAATGAACTTTATCACAATATGCTAATTTTTTGAAAAGGACCTGTATATACATATATAAATACTGTCACTTTTGTTCAATTTAATGCATCTTTTCTGAATAAAAGTATAACTTTCTTGTTTCTTGCATGTACTAATTCACAATCTTCTCACATACAGGAATGTCACATTCATTCATTTCATTTGTTCTCAATCTCATGTTCATTTTTCTGTGATCACAAACCAGCACAACAGAACTTTGCTCAACAATGCAAATCGTTTTAATCACGTGGGTTTGGAACAACACAAGGCTCAGTAAATTACATCATTTTAATGCGTGTCTGAACTACCAACTTGTGTTTCCAAAAACCTCTAAGCAGATTCTCAATGAAGCTCTGAAGAGATTGTTTCAAGTGCTGGGAACCGTAGTAAAAGCCCCACCTCTAAAGGACATGAAACACCAGCTAACGATCTCAATTCCAGCGGCTTGAGTGGACATCTCTCTTTCCACTGGGTCACAAGTTCAAACATCGATCCAAAGACTATATAAAGCCTGTTACAGCTAACTCAATATAACAGCAGCACAACTCATTACAAATCAGCTCTGATAGAATTCAGTCTTTAATGACTTTAATGTTCTTTATGCTTCAGCAAGCATAGACAATATTCAAATCTAGGAAAACTTACTAATGTATTTTTTGGACATTACGCTCGGTAGTGTGATTAGCGTACGCTGCTGCAGAATGCACATACAAAACCAGTCCTACAAAGACGATAGAAATCATGCAGTTCTGCACAGACTGCAAACAATTAAACTACACAGGGATCTTCATGTAATAAATAATATTGATGATCTGCAGTCATTATTAACTATTTTTGTTTGAGGTGTCTGTGATTAGTCCATTTCCAGCATGTTAACAAGGTCTTCTAGAGTTGAGAGAAAAGCTGGGCAGCGGTATCCACATTAACAGCTTCACGTGGAGCTTCTCTGACCACCTGAAAGATACAGATTTCAAGCAACGAGTCGGTCAACATTAAGCATTTAGACACATGATGCATGAAACGTCATTGCACTTGATGACAAAACATGACAGTGGCATTTAGAGGCAATTATATTTGGACATTGCTTTCAATTTGAAGCTACACATTCGAAGGTAAAACAGGAAAGACTGACCTTCTGTGCTTTTTTTGGTTCACTGGATGCTGATTTTGATATACTCTTGACATCTCGCTGTACTTCTGTGAACATCTCATTTAAGCTCTGCACTTTTTCATTTTTCAAAGTGTTCATCTGTGGGCAGAATATCAATGTATTTATATTGGAAATCTATAATATATATATGCACATTCCCGATGGCGCATTTTCGATGTAAACAAAACTTGAACTCACGTGTTTCAAGGAGGTCTTGACGGGTTTCGCTTTGGTCTTGGGTTTTGACTGCTTGTTCGCAATCTGAAAAACGTTCTGCTGCTTTTTGCCTCTCTGTTTATTTTTGGCCATTTTTCCCCTGTAGACTTTCTGATGAGAACTCAACTCAATGTAGCAATGTGATAATGTTACTGACCCAAACAGAGACCGGCGTGTGGCTATATCACGCTTAGATGACACTCGATTCTAAAATAAACGTGTCTAACAAAAATAATGCAACTGCATATAAAACGCCGCATCTACTCCATGAAAAGTAGTTTCAGCTATCAACAGCTCTTCCTCATATCCACGTGTCTGCTGTGACTGTGCTTCTCCTTCACTGTAAAGGTGCATCAGCGCCATTTAGTGGTGTGGAGATTACGCGCAATATGAAATTTAACTACTCTCATCCGTAAGACTGCAATCAAGGTTCATATAGAAATAATTATAAATCAAAAAAATATAGAATAAAATAATATAGATGTAATAATGCAATCAGCTATTAAATTAATCTGCTTAAATAATTAGTGAAACTGCACGCACGCACTCACACACACGTATATGTAGCCTATATCTTATACAAAATGTATGCATTTTAGGTCAATAAATATTAGGTCTGCACAAGATACATTTGAAAGGCACATTTGGCCCTTCTTCATTTGTGAATTGAAACACATTTACTCGAGTGTTTGTTTATTTCGCGGGGAATATTAGTTTCGACACTCTACCACCAGATGGCGATCAATAACCATATTGCAAGCTCAGATTCAAGTGCATTGATAAAGCTTTACAAATTCAGAATGCTTGTTACGTTACATACGCACAAAAATATTAGAGATTAAAATTGCATTGTTTTTAGTATTTGCAGAAATTACAAGCTATATGCATGCTAAAACATGTATATTAAAATCTACCACGTTTTTATATTTCATGCACTATTATTTATCTTTGAGCTAGTAAAAATAATAATACAAATAGGCTGGTAATAATAACAACATGACACAAATTACTCTGGCTATTATTAGTGTATATTTTCGTGATATACATATAGACATATTAAGGCAGATTTAAAATTTTATACCTTATTATATATTCTTTAGTCAATTATAAATAGTAATAATAATAATAATAATAATAATAATAATAGGCTTATAATAATGATAACACGACACAAATGACCTGGCTATTATTAGTGTATCGACTATTAGCGATACACGTGGACGTTATAAGGCATTAGTACTACACGCATCATTTGAGAAAGGTAGTCCGTTGAAAAAAAACAAAAACAAAAAAAAACATATTCCCATAAATTTGTCTTCAGCCACAGGGTGTTTCTTTGAAAACCGTCAAGTATCAGCTAAAGTAGCATTGCGCAAACCCGCCATTCACTCTCCGTGCTAGTGATGAATCATTACTGCACTCATTGTCATTATCACCACTGTCACTCTACGTCACCCGAACCAGACGAGCCACAAGTTACGCAATCGCAAAATGGTAAGAATGTTAGAATGTAGCAGCAGATCAAAGCAGAAGATTCCCTCCGCCGACGAGATGCCGCATTCCGAGAGAGAGACGCGGATGGAGAGCGCGCAGTATCGATCTCTCAGTAGCTCCTCCTGCTGCTGATCACACTTAATGTACGGTCATGTGGGCGAACGGCGTGCAGAAAGCCGCTATATAAACCCCAGCTCATCTGTCCGAGGACACGGACACTGCTTCAGGACACTTGAAGACTGTTGCGGCGCAGCTGTCAGAATGTCTCACGAATGGGGATACGCAGAGCATAACGGTAGGACCCCCATGCAATTAGGATTTTTAACAATTCACACGTTTTCATAGGATATGTCAATATGAAATATGTCTTTTTTGCCTCATTATCTGCAGCTGAGACATGTTCACCTTGGCTACTGCACATTCAGCACTATCAGTGACAAGTGCACAATGTACAGATTTTACGTAGCTATATTATGTGCATAACTATGCACATCAATATGCGATTTTGTGTCCAATATATTAACTTTTTTCTTCACACAAATGTGGATTTTTATTTCAAATGCAGAAAATACATTAGACACTGTGCAATTAATTGAATTAAAATGCACACTACATATTTATTAATAATAATAATAATAATAATAATTGTTGTTATTATTATTATTATTGAAAAAAATATCATTAAATATAATCTCCTTTTTTTCAAACATAAACACATAATTATTATTAATGCTATACTTTAATCATTTATTTTTGGTACATTGTGTTTGACCATACAGTAAATGCATTATTATTATTAATTTTATTATTATTAAAGGCAACGATCTAAGGAAATTTGATAATCTCCACATAACTGTTATTTAATACAGAATGCAGATAATATTTTGGACACTGCAATTCAAATGTACACTTTAAGTGGACATTAATACATTTTTATGTTATTGCTATTACTGTTATTATTATTAAAGGCAATTATTTTTTTCTTGACATAGTTGTGGATTGTTATTTGTTATGTTATTTTAAATGAACATAAATCTTTATTTATTTAGAAATCATTAGCTCTTTTTTGTACATTGTATCTCACATGCATACCTTTTTTAAACATAAAGGCATAGGATTATTTTTGTTTGATTATATCTTCCAATAAAGGAAATGATGTAGGGGTATTCGGCAACTGCTGTAATTGAAAAAGTACCCAATGAAAAAATACATCTAATCTAAATATTGATGTCTAGTAATAGCCCTACTTAAATTTGGTTTTCAAAATATGCTGTAAATGTCTTTTTGTCCCATATGGTTTAACCTCTGTATCACCTTCCACTGCAGGACCCGAGAAGTGGTGTGAGGAGTACCCCATTGCTAACGGACCTCGCCAGTCTCCCATAGACATTCAGCCCACTGAAGCATCTTATGACGAATCCCTGAAACCTCTTAAACTGCAGTACGACCCCTCCACTTCACTGGACATCCTGAATAATGGACACTCCTTCCAAGTGACCTTTGCCGACGATGACGACAGCTCAAGTTTGTGACCTCTATGTTCATTCTTTATAGTTAACTAAGCTACGTCTATTCCTGTATTAATCATTAGCTTTACTTAGGCAGAGGGTTCTTGAAACGACTGCGGTGTTAACCTAGATAATATTCAGAAGAAAAAGTTATATAAGCTGCGTCTGACACTAATGCAATCCCACGGTATCATTGCAGGATATAGCCGCATATACTTCCAAACATGCTCTTTCAGGAAGAATCGGAAGGCAGTTCAAAAGTTGGCTGTTGCTCTAGTTAAACATTAATTTACAATAGCATGCTGCACTAGAGTGTTTAAAAGTCTTTAAATAGATCGTTTGCACACTATTGTTTATTTATGGGTCATAGATTATTTTACTGCATGTCTAAGCAGGTGCCGAAAATTAAATGAGTATGTGAAAATACCAGTGTAACACCTCCTTGACCCTTCAGCTATCTCGCCCTCCAATGACACAGCTATTTTGCTTAGAATTATGGGAAATCACATACATGTTCTCACAAATAATTCCACTGAAGCGGCTAAGCAGTGAATGGCTTAAGTGTCATTCACATGAACTTGGATGAAACCTGTGTAGCAAGTTTAACCATGTATAGCCTGTTTAGCAATTGGTACCTACTGTATAGAGACTTTGACATCACATTTATCATATTTTTTTTCTGCGTTTGCCCGCATTAGCTTTGATGGAAGGCCCGATCTCAGGCAAATACAGACTCAAGCAGTTCCACTTCCACTGGGGAGCCTGTGACGACAAGGGCTCTGAACATACAGTCGATGGGAAATGCTACCCAGCTGAGGTATGAATCTGGGAAAAACTAATGATATGAGATGCTTTATTTCATAATTAAATATTAATGTTCCTGATAATCTGGTCTTTAGCTCCATCTGGTCCACTGGAAAACAGAATATCCCAGCTTTGAGAAAGCAGCCAGTAAGCCTGATGGTCTCGCTGTGGTTGGAGTTTTTCTAGAGGTCTGTGTGCAGTTGTACATTTTTAGAGCCTATTTAAGTAAATACTGGTACGAATTCCTTAAACTTTAAAATTAGAATGAGGGCTTATATTTTTAGGGCCAATATACTAGCTACATCGTCAGCAAACACTGGGACAAATTCACTAAAAATTTGAATTTAAACTCTTTTTCAAGGCATGTTTTAGTTAGCAAACTTTGCCTTGGTCAGTCTTTTAAAATGGTTGTTTTGTAGCCAACTTTAAGAGATTGCTCAATTCACATTTTTTTTATCATGATAGTTTTGCATAAACAAAAAATAAAAATTAAAAATAAAATAAAAAATAAACAAAACATTATGCTTTATTCACATTCTTTTCAAATTAGTAGAGTTTTTTATTTTTATTTTTAGGGCCCAATTACTAACCACTTCATCAGCAAACACAGAATTGAACTCACTTAATAATTTCATTACTTTTTCTGATAATATTTTTGCACAAAACAAAATGATAAAATACTATGCCTTGGTCACTGTGTTTTAAAATTGATATTAAGTATTATAAAGCCTACTTTATCAGCAAACACAGGGATAAATAATTATTTAATTACTTTCTGATATAAATAAATAAATAAATAAATAAATAAAATATTTTTGCCTTGGTCAGTCTTTTAAAATTGGCATTAATCTTCTAGGTATTTTAAAGCCTAATTTATCAGCAAACACAGAGATGAATACACAAAGTGGTTTTATCAATATTTCTCATGGTAGTTTTGCATAAACAATAGATAAATAAATAAAACACTGTGCCTTAGTCACATTCTTTTAAAATTAGCATACAGTCATTTTTAGGGCCTAAGTACTAGCCACTTTATTCCAAAAATTCTCAGTTTAAAATAAAAAAATATTGATGTTTTTTTTTTTAGATCGGTAAAGAAAATCCCAGTCTTCAGAAGCTTCTGGAAACCATGGATGCGATCAAATGCAAGGCATGTCTACCAATTCAGTTTCATGTTGTTGTCTTCGTGTTTTTCTTCTTGCTAAATAACGAAATCAGTTCTGCTGCATTCATGGTCCACTGTGTGTGTGTGTGTTGTCTTGCAGGGAAAACAGACCACTTTTGCAAACTTTGACCCAACCATCCTGCTTCCAGAGTCTCTGGATTACTGGACATACCTGGGGTCTCTGACCACCCCTCCTCTGCATGAGAGCGTCACATGGATCGTCTGCAAGCAGTCAATTAGCATCAGCTCGGAGCAGGTAATACAAGCACAGATGTGGAATTCACAAGTCATTAATAAAGTAGATGTGAAGTGTGGCATCTAGCATAGAAAAGATTTGAATGTGCATAAACGTATATTTATATACTTAAAACCCCAGGGCATGCAAATATATGCAGCGATATTAAAAATTCCATTTATTTGACATTATTATGTTTATTTAGTCTTTTTACGCTTTTGAGAACCAGCAAGACATTTGCTCTCATTGAAAAGAAACCCTCATAGTCAGTTGTATTTCCTTCTCCATTCAACCTCTGTGGCATCTAGCCCTCATGTGAAAATGAACAGGGCCCTGCTGAATGTTTACATCACAACTTTGGTTCAAGGCTGGTAATGTGTACATAACCTCAGGTGGCCATGCCTCATTTCCTAGCTGCTTGTTCAATTATTGACTTGAATACAAAAATAACTTAGCATGATATTCTGTTCAAAATGTGAGAACGAATGGAAATGAGTTTGCTTAAAATAGTTAATGTTTAACCAGTTTGCAGAACTTTAAGCATTCCCATAATACAAGTCAAGTCAAGTGCTTTATACAGTACAGATTGATTCAAAGCAGCAAAGTTGTGAACAGTAATACACATGAAAATGCATCAAATTCTACTGTCAAGAAGCTCTAATCAGAATAGTGTCATCATTCAGCTCAAGTCAGTTCAGTGTTGATTCAGTTCAGTTCATTCACAGTGTAATTCATCAATTGTGAAAGAAGTTCAATTCAGTGATGAGCAGCTTAACAGAATGTTATTAATCAGCTCGAGTCAGTTTAATGTTGATTCAATTCAGTGATGAGCAGCTTTACAGAACGTTATTAATCAGCTCGAGTCAGTTTAATCTTGATTCAATTCAGTGAAGTTTAGCTTGAGTCAGTTCATTGATTCAGTTCAGTTAAATTCAGCCCGAGTCAGTTCCTTGTTGATTCAGTTCAGTTTAATGCAACCCAAATCAGTTCCTTGTCGATACAATTCAGTTCAGCTTGAGTAAGTTAAATGTGGATTTCATTTAGTCCAATTCAGCCAAATCAGTTCATCATTGATTCAGTTCAGTTCAATCCAACACGAGTCGGTTCATTGTTGAATTCAGTTCAGTTCAATTCGCCTCGATTTGGTTCAGTGTTGATTCAATTCAGTCCAATGTTGATTCAGTTCAGTGAAACGCAGTTCGAGCCAGTTCAGTGTTGATTCGGTTCCGTTTATTCCTGCACAAGTTAGTTTAATGTTGATTCAGTTCAGTTCAATTCAGCCCGAGTCATTTTAGTGTTGATTCATTTCAACGCAAGTCAGTTCAGCGTTAGCTCATTTCCATTTAATTCGGTCAGTTCAACGCCGATTCAGTTCAGTGAAACTCTGCTTAAATCAGTTCATTTTGGATTTAATTCAGTTCAGTTCTAATAAATAACAGATGCTGAAAACTCAGTGTTTCTCTTTCTCTTCTTATACAGATGAAGAAATTCCGATCTCTGCTTTTTACAGCAGAGGATGAGGAGGCCTGCTGCATGGTGGACAACTATCGCCCCCCTCAGCCTCTGAAAGATCGTGAGGTCCGTTCATCTTTCAAATGAAGGACCTCCCCGGACTCCTCTTCCTCCCCTTTCCTCCCTTCTTTAGCATGGTATGCAAGCATCGGGCCCGCAAGTCAAGGGCCTCAAAGCACCTTTACCCTCCATGCAGTGATGCTGGGCAATCTGCCAGCTATCCAGCAGACCAGATGTGCTGTTCGGAGAGTAAAGAGGCTATGCAGGGAATCATGCGTTTGTCTTTCCTTTTCCTTCTTCATTCATTAGTGCAATCGCTTGAATTATTTGGATTTAGAATATGGTGCCAATTCTGTATGATGCTCTGATTTACATGTGATGCATAGACAGACAAGAGAAGTAATATATACATGGGGTATTTAAAATGTAAATGAAGTATTTTTGTATTGCTTTAGAGCAGAGATGCCCAAATCTGGACCAAGCTGGCCCATAATGACCTTTGATTTGGCCAGTTCTATTACATTTACATTCATGCTTTTATCCTAAATAATTGAAATTGCATTGATGATACACATTTATTTATTAGCTGATGCATTCCTTTTTGAACTGAAAAAAGTAAAATAATCAAACACTAAAAAAAGAATTGTTTATTGAAGTAACTTTAATATAATATATAACTATTACAAAAGTTTAATTACAAAATGTTAATTAAATTATTATAGTTTAATCAAAAATACTATTTATTTTCTTTCTACTACAAAATTTGACATCTAATTCAGTGTGTTACTTGCAATTTATTTGAATTATTTGTGAATTTTTTTGTGCGGAGAGTAAATAGATACAATTTTCTTTAGGCTAACAGCCCTCAGTGAAGTTTGATTTCTGGTCCTTTGTATTAAAGCTTGGGCACCTTTGCTCTATAGACTAGACCAGCATCTCAGATTAAAATGCAAAGGTACATCAGATTGGCAGATTCCCGAACAGATGCCATCTGTGCTGCTGTCCTTCCCTGCCAGGCTGTAATCTCTGGCTGTCTCAGCAGTGTTGAAGCTTAATGAAACCTAATGCATGCCGCTATCAGGCTGCAAGATCTAGAAAATCCCCTATGGTAAATGAACACACGGGGCAAAACATCCATGTCGGCACGCAGGGAAATCACGCACAAAATCTAGCACATACTGTACAATCAGAGCAGATTTGATTTGAAGTATTTGTGCCTCCGATAGCAATCGCTTTTCCCTGTGTGTTTTTCTGAAAGATGTCATTTATAGCAATTAATATGCACAAGAATTCAGTTTTAAAGCAGTAGCAATAATTGCATGAAACCCCTGTGTAATTCCTTAATGTGTCGTTTCTTGTAACCTATGGAGTCAATCGTCTCTTAAGCTTAATTGCAAAGCAATGCACAAGTAACAAAGTGAGTCTTAATAAAAGCCAACAAGCCAATAGACAAATCTTGCAGGTTAAGCAAGGAGGTCAACATCAGCTCTACTAAAGCACTAGGACGGGGGCTCATGTCTTACGTTATGTGTTTGTAAAGTCAGCAGGTTTGAAATATATTGTGTAACGTGTTATTAAATGTAATTTACTTGAATTTGAGAGCTTTGTTAAGCAATACTGTTCAGCCATACTCTGCTCTGCTATTTTCAAAGAGGATATTTTAATTAAAGATATTTTATGCCTATTCCGTGTTGGGTTTTTGTGATGATTTACTAATGCCCTGTTTGAATGGCAATTGATTTACTATGGGAACAGGCTGTTATTTCAGCAATTAAAGGTGCTAGGCAGAAATTGTATTGCCATCTATTAAATATGTATGTGTTTCCCAACCATCCTAGCTGAATTACTTTTTTAGGAATTGCGTGTAACTTAACTCCAATCAAGTCGCATATATTTATATAGCACTTAATACAATAAAGACTGTTTCAAAGCCGTTTTATAAACAGGACAATAATAGCGTCAATGTTGCAAAGTTCATCAATTATGAAACAACTTTATTTTCAGCTATAAAGCCTGTCCACCAAAGACAACAGTGTTATTATTCAGTCCAATGCTGATTCAGTACAGTGTCAATGTCGCAAAGTTTATTGATTATGAACTTATTTCAGCTATAAAGCAGCTCTACAGCTCAAGGAAGGTTGATTGATACGTCATCTGAGCAATCATAAAGCATTATCTGCCATTTCAACAAACAAACCAGTTTAGATTAATCAAAATACCTTTCGATGTTCATTTTATGCTTTAATTAAATTTTAAAAGATGCTGCTGCTTGAAATGAGGCACTACAGTGATCTGACACACATTAAAGAGTCGCAAAATGGTATTTATTGTTTGAATTTACCGTAAGTTACCTGCTCCGTAACACCTCAGCTCCAGCAGCATGTGATCCAATTATCTCTTCCCTCTACTAGTAACACTAAATAAACATGAATGAATATCAGAAGGTGTAGTTTCACCCTAAGAAACATGTCAATATGCACAATTTCTTTTCAAAGTTTTTTTAAAAAGTGCATTGCCTCAATTCTGTCTCTGAGCTCTTCAGGCAGTTCCTTTGACCTCATGATTCTCATTTGTTCTGACATGCATTGTGAGCTGTAAGGTCCATAGACAGGCTTTCCTAATCAAGTCCAATCAGTATAATCAAACACAGCTGGACTCAAATGAAGGCGTAGAACCATCTCAAGGATGATCGGAAGAAATGGACAGCACCTGAGTTAAATATATGAGTGTCTCAGCAAAGGGTCTGTGCGTACATTAATGAGGGGGAAAAAATAAAAACATTTTTAAGTTCAAGACCATCAACACTAACTTATACTCTTCTGTCTGGTTTGTTTGTTGGAAAAAAATAGGATTGGTCAGATCGCCTGTCAATCAAACTCCCTGCGAAGAGTCAAGCTTTTTACATAGCTATTTTTCTCTGAAATCTAACTGGCCCAAAGGTTGAGAATCTGTGTGCATATCTCTGCTCTTTTGCAGCTAATTTGGGTATTTGCCACAAAGTACACAAATTAAATAAAATTTGCTACACATGTACACTTCTGTGTTTTGGCAGTGACAAAAACCTGATTTTCTAAATCATCATTCCTCAATGCTGTCCACAGTGATAGTGACAGCCAAAGATATTATGGCATCTTGATATTATGGCATCTCTTCTAATTAATAGTCATAAGAAAAAAGTCCTCAAAAGAGTCATGCAGATGTCTTTATACCCACACCACCCCATGAACAAATACTATTGAAAACACAATATAACATGTAAAATGCTATTTTTGACTGTAAAACATAAAGCACCAGCTTTGTAGATAGATTATTAGAGGCCACTACTTGAATAAAAACATCACTCTAGTTAATACAGTAATTTCTCTGTAAAACATCGGCATCTAACCTTTATTGCGCTTCTAGTAGAGTGTAAGACATTGACCTTTTTTATCTGATAAGCTAATGATTAAAAGCTATCCCGAGTTATTGCTAAGTTTATAGGTGTTGTAAGTGATTTATTTTGGGAATATCACAATACAAATATATTTACTGTCAGATATCTGTAAAAAGTCTCTGTCAGACACAGGCTATGTACAGCCATTTTAGGTCTCTCCAGAGATACTCAATTGGGTTTAAGTCAGGGCTCTGGCTGGGCCATTCAAGAACTGTCACAGAGTTGTTGTGAAGCCACTCCTCCGTTATATTAGCTGTGTGCTTAGGGTCATTGTCTTGGAAGGTAAACCTTGGGCCCAGGCTGAGGTCCTGAGCACTCTGGAGAAGGTTTTGGTCCAGGATATCCCTGTACTTGGCAGCATTCATCTTTTCATTGATTGCAACCAGTCGTCCTGTCCCTGCAGCTGAACAACACCCCCACAGCATGATGCTGTCACCACCACGCTTCACTGCTGGGACTGTATTGAACAGGTGATGAGCAGTGCCTGGTTTTCTCCAAACATACAGATTAAGGCCATTAAGGTTATCTTGGTCTCATCAGACCAGAGAATCCTATTTCTCCTACAGGTATTTTTTAGCTTTCATGTTTATTGCACTGAGGAGAGACTTCCTTCGGACCACTCTGCCATAAAGCCCAGACTGGTGGAGGGCTGCAGTAATGGTTGACTTTCTACAACTTTCTCCCATCTCCTGACTGCATCTCTGGAGCTCAGCCACAGTGATCTTTGGGTTCTTCTTTACCTCTCTCACCAAGGCTCTTCTCCTCAGATAGCTCAGTTTGGCCGGATGGCCAGCTCTAGAAAGGGTTCTGGTTGTCCCAAACATCTTCCATTTTAGTATTATGGAGGGCTCTGTGCTCTTAGGAACCTTAAGTGCAGCGTAATTGTTTTGTAACCTTGGCCAGATCTGTGCTTTGCCACAATTCTGTCTCTGAACTCTTCAGGCAGTTCTTTTGACCTCATGATTGTCATTTGCTCTGACATGCATTGTGAGCTGTAAGGTCTTATATAGACAGGTGTGGCCTAATCAAGTCCAGTCAGTATAATCAAACACAGCTTGACTCAAATGAAGGTGTAGAACCATCTCAAGGATGATCAGAAGAAATGGGCAGCACCTGAGTTAAATATATGAGTGTCACAGCAAAGGGTCTAAATACTTATGACCATGTGGTATTTCAGTTTTTCTTTTTTAATAAATCTGCAAAAATGTCAACAATTCTGTGTGTTTCTGTCAATGTGGGGTGATGTGTGCACATTAATGATGAAAAAAAAAAATGAACCTAAATGATTTTAGCCAATGGCTGCAATATAACAAAGAGTGAAAAATTTAAGGGGGTCTGAATACTTTCCGTACCCACTGTAAATATATGAAAAATTCAACAAAATGAAATCAGTAATGCAAACATGGGAACTACATGAAATTAACAGAAGTTAAAGCACTAAAATTTAATCATGAAAACAAATTACATTTTAACATTTAATTTTAACACATTAAAAAATACAAAAAACAATAACATAATTATTACTAATACAAATTAGTAATATACAAATAAAAAAAACAAAAAAAAAAACAACTAAATACTAAAATAAAGATAATACTAAAATAACTAGTTTGCTCACATATTTTTTGAAGGCCCAAGACTTAGAGAATCTTTAAGAGATTTTGACCTTTTACATCGCCTTTAATGATTTAATGACATTGTTTCACTGGATCATAAAACCATTACTAAAACCTAATGCGCCATGCCATTCTCTACGCTTAGCTACCATAAATTACATGCATATTAGCACAGTCAGGGCTGTTCTGCAGCTGAAATCAGTGGGAGTCATCTGTATGGCATCATAATTCAATCTCATTTACATTATCATCGATTCACCTGCCAGTGCAGCGTCGCACACTGACGTCAAAGTTCACAGCGAGAGCGGAGGAACAGGATTATGCTAATGACGTCACTAGGACACACACCACCTTCATGAAGGCGACAGACCCAAGCTCCCAGAAATCGATGCGTTACATAAGAACACTGTCTGGTGATATAAATCAGAGTGAATAAGAGCATAAATCTCTCTCACTCACTCACATGCCAACAAGCAGCTAATCTGTACTGCAGTAAATCCCAAAGAGCATCCTGGCATGTACACAGCAGTGAAACATGACCTACAGTGAAACAGTCAAGGACACACACACACACAGTTTCAGACAGGAACAGCCATGTCCGCAGGCGTTCAATGCTAATGCGATTCAGTGAGAGCAGGCCTATCATTGCACATTGAAAAAGAAAAAATCATAGTTGCAAATATACACGTCTTTCATGGGCTTCTGTTGCATTTAATAGACTCTCGCCATTTGTGGTTAATGTGTACGGTGATGCTCAAGTGTAAATCCTCCTAATTGAGCAAGAAACACTATGTGTGAACATACACTACTTTTATAGCTCTCTATACTGTAAATTGCTCAATAAAGCTGTCATGGAGAGCTTGGGAATATTTGCTCTCCGAGGTTCACATGGCACTAGGCCCCAAGGTCTATGGACACGGTGAAGGCCAAACTAGCAGGTCTACTGAAATTTTAATGTGCACTGCAAAATTCAGTATCTGAGCCTTTTTTTTTCATGCAACAGTTTATCTCTATTGCAAATATCAACAACTTACATAATTCGTGAAACAAGAGATGTTTGCATGATATTCTTCATCTTTTTTGCACTTGGTTTAAGCATAAACCTCACAAAATTTGGCAAGGAAAAATTTAAAATTATGCAAAATTGCACAATATATGCATGTATGCATATATGTATGTATATACAGTAAATTTATACAAAAGGGATCCTGTTAAAATATCTGAAAAAAAAGAAGAAAATGTTCATAAAAGAATATTCACTGAACATCTGTCATGAAAATATTTACATGATTTTCAGGGTTTTATGCTATATACGTATATTATATTGTTAGAACTATGTATATATATGCATATATATATGTGTGTGTGTGTGAGTGTGTGTGTATGCAATTTATTATAATAGAGCACACAACTTTCTGAAAAGTATGTAAAATATTTACAATGAATTTTGTATTTCAGATGTAAATGCACATAAATATCACAATATTTCCATAGTTGATTGCGTTAATGCAAAAAAAAAACATAGTATACACACATATACACACACACTAACTATACACTTATAACCTATACACGTAAATAAAAGGTCAGTAAAGGTCAAGACAATAAATAGATTTGTATAAAATTTAAAGATATTGATTAAGAATAAATTTTTTGTATTTCGTAATCATATATTGCTTTTGACTGTTGCTGGGGTTAATATCTTGCTTTTGGTCTTATTTAGTATGGATAAGAATTGACACACTGGCATGAAATTGTCTGTTCAATAAATCAATAATACTGCCTCTGCAAGCATAGGACCTTATAAATAGCAGCCTGCATGCAGGGGATTTCTCACTGAAGGTGTTATCAGAGGGAAATGTTTTTCTCAATAACTTGTGGTATCTTTACCACACATATCTTATATGATATCTTTAAATGCCAGATACCTATTAATGCTGTTCGCCTTTTAAAAATGCGAAAAAACTTTCCTGTATCTATGGAAAGAAAGATCTACTTTGATCAGCATACTTTGCATTTTTAAGGTCACAAAACCGGATAGAAACTTCACATCTCACACCTTTCAGTTGTGTAGGCATAGCATTATTATTTAAAAAGCAAACAAATTTTTTTTTTTCTTAATTCAGAATCTAAGAATTACACAATGTTCAAATCCTGTGAAGGAATCGCTTCAAATAACAGGTAAGCATAAGCAGGCTTACATGGAACTGATTTCCTGGAGGTTTAATGAATACTGAGATAATATGATAGTGCTTTTAGAGTATAAAGATCATCCAGCTCAGACAGCCAGTGTAACTAGACCAGCCAAGTTTCTCTTTCCTAGTTTTTAGCTTGGGCTTCAGCAGACACTCTCTCCATCCATCCTGGCAAGAGCACAGAGGCGTTAGTGTGACAGGAGGAGAGTATGTCACCTGAGACTCTACAGTTCACTTTGCAAATGGGTCACCTAGTAACTGCTCACCTTCCCTAAATAGATGAACGCACAGCTCCTTACTGTAGGTAAGGAACCAAATGAACATAGGCCTACTACATGTAGTACAACCACAGTATATGAATAGTTCGCCTTAAAATACACTGTCATTATTTGCTCACCTGCATGTTGTTTCAAAGCTGTGAAGCTCTTTCTTCTGCAGAACACAAAAAGGTGATTTTTTTTGTGGAACATAACGGAAGTGAGCAAGGACTAGGGATATGTCATACTCCAGTCAGCATAGAAGCTTCAAAAACGTGGCCTATATGACTCATGCAGTACCTCCTGAAGCCGATTGAAAGCAAGACACTATAGAGGCAAAAACATTATTTTTTCATGCACCACCATTTTTCTGCTGTTAGTGGTAAGAAACATTTGAAATACTCTTATATTTACTTTATTGCACTTCATTTAATTACATAGTTAATCTCTCTCACACACACACACACACACACACACATATATATTTTTCCTGATTTTTCTGATTTATGGTGGGAGGAAACAGACTTGTTTATGAAATGAATGCAAATGCATTAACTCAACTATGGGAATATAGTAACATGCATTCGTTTAACCTGCATAGAGTGACTACACAGACTGGCTAAAAATCATACAAAGCTGTCACATGGCTTCAGAAGATTTGACAAAATCTTTAACACTTTAGATTTGTTACTTAGTGATATTATTTCTTGTATTTTTAGGGTAAGGGTTCTAGAATATATTTGTGCAGAATAAGTCCTCATCATGTGCTTTAAAGATACAAATAAACATAAAAAAAACAACAGAAGAAAGTGTATCGCACATGTTGAGAACGAAACGAGAGTAAATGATGACATTTTGGGTGAACTATCCCTTTAATGAAGATAAATTATGCATCCAGTGCTCCCTTTCTCATTCTTACACAGTCTTTCATCTGCTCTCTACCTCTCCTCTTCAGCGTGTCGCAGTGCAGAGCAAGCGTCTGTACTCAGATATTCCCGAGATATGCGCAACTAGAGTATCTTTCAAGTTCCTCACATTACCACCTGTTGGCACCCGTCTGTACTGGTTTTTTTTAGGGTTCCTCCGCATCTGTACATGTATAGAAAAAGCATGCGTGGCACATGCAAGGCATATGCTGTGCATTCACCACACTTATGGAGACACTGAAATGAAGGAATTCTGAAATGATTTGAATCAATCTTCACAAAAGGATTATTTCCAAAACAGCTAAAATCCTCATTCCTGGAATAGATTAAACTAGGACAGATTAAGTCAGAACAGGATGCAAGATAAGATAAAAAATACAGACCTGCAGAGACACACTCTAGAAAATAATTGTTGAAATGGGGGATAGATTGTTGCCTGTTAGTGGTCTTTATTTTTGGGCAACAATATAACACAATATAATACTTATGTTAAAGGTATAGCTCACTCAAAATGGTTTTTTAACCTTATGTTTTATTAACCTTACATATTTCAAATATAGTATATAGTGAAGCTTCAAAAAAGGCAAAAATATGCAATATATGCTATGCCTTCTGAAGCCATGTGATAATAGTGATGGAAAACAGCATTGGTTCTTGAAGGGTTTCATATGCGATCACAATGCACCAAGTTATTTGACAAATTTCAGAAACTGCTATTACCAACCTAGTGAATTTAGAGAAAACAGATCCCTTCTTGACTTCATCTGCACTTGAGCTGATGACAAAATATTGAATTGTTACACTACAACCAAATTTCAGTAATACATAACATAAACCATGGGCAGAGAGTATACACCCAAAACATTGTGAATAAGTAAAACAACATTACAGTCACAACCTATTATTTTGACCTTTTTTTCGTTACTTGGTTCAGTTCTTTCATTGTTCATAACCACTCCAATAAAACAAATAATGATTATTTGCCGAATATGAGTTATACTGTGGGAATTTTCAGTTGTCAGCCTGAGTCATAAGGGAACCTGATCTAAGAGTTGCTAAAGTTCCTGGAAATGTAACATATGAGTTATGAGGGCTTTCATGTGAGTGAGTTATACATATGTGGCATATACAGAGTACACTGTACATCGGCTAATGCTGCTGTGTTTAAACAGAAATGAAAGAGGTCCTAACGTATACACCTGCAGAACCTCGGCTGATATGTGAGATCTGAAGAATGCATTTACATTGAATCTCCATAAACGGGCCATCCGGGATAGAGACAAACACAATGAATCCTTAAATAGCTAAAACATAACAAACTGAGGAAACAACAGCTCACTGTTGTCATTTTCCCAGGAGAGTCTGGCGGTCTGAGAGCCGTCTGATGCGGAACTATATAAAAAGGAAGCCCTACACTGAAGTTTCATATTGCCAACAAAGAGGGTAACCAAATGTCACATGTATATGATACATCGCCAAATGGTTGCAACACAGTATAGAATAGTATTTCTTTTTAAAAACATGCTTCTTACTCAACATATTTACTTAGTCATTTTCACTAATTTCTATACAAACATTATTTTTTTGTAAATTAGGCTCTTTGTACTATTCATTGTGCCACATTCACACAACTAAATGCTATTTGGCAGGGACATTTAACGTTGCTCTGTTACTGCCAACAGAAAACAGGTATAGCCTGTTTGTGTATATCGTTTGGTACCCTTAACGATTGAATGATTAAAATTGGATACATGACTCTTCTCAATGATTTGAGTTCCTTGATGATTCTGTTAATGCTTCTTTGTCTTGTTAAGAAAAAGTACTTCATACAGTTTTTGTTTTTGATAACCCAATCTCATAAAAGTATGTATAAATACTATGCCAAATAAAGCATGTGCATAAAAAAAGTCCATGTTTGCATATCAAATTCATCTGTGGGATCGAACTACAATTGTTGCATTGTTATTGATTCGGAAGTCATTAAAATGGAAATTGAACTTCAAATGGTCACACTGTATGTATTTGATTTACTAAAAAAAAAATCCTTCATTTCCAGCAGACACAACAATGGTTGCACTGCATGCTTTACTAAAAAGTGAATCATTAGAATCATTCCGTTTGCAATCTCAAACATGGAGAAAAGGTATTTTAATACAACGTTCTTTCTGTGTCTGTGTACAAGTGCATGCAGTGCAATAGTTTCTCTTGCTAGTTTCAATGAGGTCTCACGTGAATGTGTTCTGCAACTCAGTGCAACAACTACCACAATACCATTTCCTCTTTCTTTATACTTTAAAAATCTTATATTCATTCTTGTTATGTATTTTAAGTCATTCAGTTTCTGACACTCTTGTCGGGTGACTTTTACTGTCGTCCCTCATGGAAACATTTAGTGACCAGAAATTGACCTGTAAGAGCTCAGTGGCTAAAGATAAGAGCTAATCTGTCTTATCCTGACATAAGATGATTTTTTTAGACAACTAATATCAGTGATAATTTAAAAATCATTCTAAATAATTATAAAAACAGTTCACACCTCAGTTCTATTGTTAGAATCACTTTCAGATAGAGCTGCACGATTAATCATATTGCAAATATTGCGATTATACTAAATAAACAAATACATTCATGGACGTAACAAGACATTCATTCTTGCGTTCACACCAGAGGCGAATGAAGCGTTAAGCGCGAGTGATTTACATGTTA
>JAUMHQ010000090.1:14107634-14134106 GCA_032361165.1 Enteromius paludinosus | reverse complement strand
CTAACTCAATTACTTTTTGGCAGAAGTAATTTGTAACTGTAACTAATTACTTTTTTAAAGTAAGATGACAACACTGCCTTTAAATGTCTCTGCATTGAAAAATCTCATGAAAAATCTTGAGAAAGAACTCAAACTGACTATATGCTTGAGCTGTGATGGGATGGTGAGACGTATCTTACTCACCATCACACTGTACACTCAATCTGTTTGAGCACAACAGTTGCTATGACACCCAAAATGTACTAGGGTGTAAGGCACATCAAAAAAGTTGAAAAGGTCATAGAAGATTGACCCATAATAAAAATTATACTATTCAATTCAGTTCAGCGAAACCAAACGTGTACAGAAATACCCATCTGTGGGTGTGACCCTGCTGAGTTAAGTTATACTCTAGCTCAGACCTGCTGACCTATGAAATCACGGCAAGTCCAGAACATTAGTATTACAAAACCCTTTACATTACATTCAGAATGCTTTAGAAAGAGAGCCTCAAAACTTTCAGTGATGCAGAGAGCTACACATGTAGAACAAAACATCCTACAGCACAAATACGGTAATTAAGTTATGAAGGTGACCTGTTCTACCTAAAGACTCGAGATCAACAGGAATTAGAGCGGGTAATTTAATCTCAGGAGAACAGAGATATGGTTGGGAGTTGCGTCTGGGGCATTTCTATGACATGAGACAACACAGAAAGTCGTTTGAAGTGAATGCAGCTAAAACCTAATTGTATTTTCTTGTGTTTGATGAGCTTATAGACTCACAGAGACTTATCGGAAAGAATAGTTGCATTATCTCAATTGATATCAGTGAGATTAAGTGGAAGTCACCCACTGAGAAAAAGAGTGATATTACGAGTTTCAGAATTACTGTTTCAAACTTTTCACCAAGATACCTGAAGATTTTGAGATGCACTACCATCCAAACGTTTTCCTTATTTATTTATTTTCATTAATAACAATTACTTTTATTTAGCGAGAATGCATTAAATTGATCACAAAACAGCAAAGACAAAAATAGCCTTACAAAAAACATCTTTCTTTCCGGTGTCAGATCTATGCAAAAATATTTAGCAGCAAAAGTGTTTGCAACGTTGATAATGATCAGCAATGTTTCTTTAGCATATTAGAATGCTTTATGAATGCTCGTGTGAAGACTGATGCTGAAAACTCAGCTTTGAACACAGGAACACAGGAAGGAACAAACTTCGTTCAAATAGAAATAAATCCAGTAACACATTCTTCCCAATGAAACATTCAGAGGGCTGTGAATCAGGTGACTGGAAATCACTTAAGAATAAATGATTATGTAATTCAGACCCTTTTAACTCAATTGAAATTTTAAATACCCACATTCTTCCTGTTCCTGACAGTGGGGGTGATTCATTTAAGTGAAATTCTCAGGAGACCAAAACAGAAGACAATCCCGTTGACACAGAGCTCAAACCCCCTAGTTTATGCTATACAGACAAAAATACTCAAGAAGATGTAAACGCATTCACTCAAAAAGGGTGAGGCAGCATACGTAAAATGGCAGTAAAAGTCGATCATCCAGTGATTCAGGACAAGTGAGAAACTTACATTCAGGAACAGTCTGAGGCAGGTACATTATGTTTTTGTAGACACCAGACAGCTGTGAAAGAACCTAAAAAAGGTAAAGACAAAAGAAATCCTAAGGCAACCTGGCATATATCCCTGAAGCCAATCCCAGAAACCATTGCTACTATATAACAAATGCCAGAGAAGAATATTACAAAATATACCTAAATTTAAATAAATTATTGATAATTTACCCCATTTTGGTCTGTGCAGTCTTTTTTATAGTATGTTGCTAACTGCTAATGCTAATGCTCATGTCTTGCATGAAGAGCTACGGGCGGCCCTTTTTAGAGTGTTCTAAATCAGTCACTTATAAGGTTCCTTAGTAGACAGCTGCCTATGTATACAGCAGGCAATTAGCCCTTTTCTGATACAAACATATTTATAACCGTCCTCTTTAGGGCTTTATAACTGCATCCAGAACGTAGCCCGAGGAATCCAGGTACAATTCAGTGCAGAACTCAGTAAATAACCTTGTATTAATTTCCAAAGACAGTCTATGTAGACTTGTATTCCTTGAAAACATATGTTTTCACTCAGGTCCTTTAACTCAGCAGCCATATTCTTTCTTATAATGAACTGTAAAGAAAGTAGTACCTATGTTTAGTAATGCACAGTAACTAATTATAGAACCATGTTAATAAGTCAGTGCAGAGGGTGACGGTCAAAATAAAAAAAACAATATTTGCTCTATTTCTCCTTTTCTCCACAAACCTGGAAACTCAGGCAGGGCGTTGTTGTTGTTAGGCATGTTGGTTAACCCTAACTACCTTTATGATGAATCCCCCAAGGCAAATGCCGTTTCTGCTTTCGTAGAATAAGGAGTGTCCAAGTGAATTTTTCGGATAATTCGTTTAGGATCATGTAAAAATACTTCCACGCTTATACGCTTAATGAGACCCATAATCAACTGCATTCAATTAAACCTGTTTAGTGAGTCTGAAAAGCATTCTCCAAAGTCAAGGTGTATGAATTCGTGACAGCATAATTGTTTTTTAGCTTTGGATGCTTTCTAAGGAAACATAGCCTGTCACTTGTAAATCAAAAAACTGAGAAGTGCTGGAAGATTTGTTGCTCGCTTTATAACTAAAACTCAAGTTTGGCCTTAAATGTGTCATCCTTGAGGTGATTGTTAATCAGAGGTGATTTAATTATAGCCCTCTCTCTGTGGCTGTCTTGTTTCAAATGGTGGAAGGAAATGTTTACTTACACACTATCATATGATGGCTGACAACGCACTTCCTGTTTGAGATAGCAGCGTGTGCTTTGACCGGTGTTGAGGAGTGTTGATATTTAAGGTGTCATAAACATTCATAATGCACAAGCACACGTTTGTTTGTACGAGAATTATTAAGTAATTAGCTATAAATCTCTCCATGAATACGATTTAAATAAATGCAACAATTTTGTCCAATACTGTCAAACAATACTGTCCCCTGGTGGCATTATGCAATAAGTCATCATTTTGTCATTTAAGCTACAGTACACACAATGCATAGACAGTGAAATATACTTGCGCCCTTGTCATTTACAGAATAGCCGTTTAACTAAGTACAGACAGAAATTAATGTATGTTAAATATATAAATGAAGTTGTATATATATTAAATGTAATGGAGAATGTCACTAGTCAGTGCAGCATTTCACTGCATTCACTCAGACCCTGAATTACTAATAAGGGCATCACTGCAATGCGAGGAACTTTGCTGTAGTGCTGTCTAATAGACTACATATTAGGCTAATACACATACCATACATTGTGGCTTATCGCATAATATTGTGTTTGCAAGTGGTGCAGTCTCTGAGAAACATTACCAGATCAAATCTTACCAGAGAAAGAATGACAAAGTGTAAGTGGGCGAGACAGAGGTGTGCGGTGAAGCAGAAGCTAAAAATATAGGATGCAGAGGATGGTAACTTATTTCACTGGGTGTATAATTTTACATGTAATATATACTTAAAATTAATTTGTCACAGGACATGGTGAAAATTAAATGGAGATCAACCCTGCCATCGACCTATTATTAACGGAGTAGCTACAACACAAAACTTTTTATAATTTTTTTTTTTTAATATATATATATATATATATATAATTGCTGATGGCCGAGTATACGTATCGACATTTTTTATTAAATTATTATTATTATTATTATTTATATATATATATAAAAAAAGCAAAGTAGAAGCATGCCCAAAACTTCACCCCTTTGTAGGAAAATGCTAACCTCTAACAAATATTTACAAGTCTGCTTATTTCTTTACCATGTATCTGCTGACATCTCCTGGTTAAAGTAAGAATCACGTTAACAGTCATTTTTACATCTAAAATATGTAGGTTCTTTCCGTTTTACAAATACTACTGATATCTATGTTGGTGTATAATAAATATAAACCTTAAATACTTTTAACATCAAAAATTAGTGTACATTTGGAAAGAAAAATATAAATACGTAATAGAGGGCGGGGTTTCGTGGTATCTGACCAATAACAAACCGCAACTCCACTAGTCTTCCTTATACGTCATTGACTCCTCCCACCACTCCCACTACTGACAACGAGTTTTGATGAGACTGTTTTTGTCTTATTATTGATAGTTTATGGGCTCTTTTTTGGCGTCTGGATACAAATCATCGTAAAATGCAATCTCTAAGGTATGATCAGAAATGTATATGTTATATTTCAGATGTTTTATAGACGGTAAAATGTTGCTCAATAACCTGTTGCAAGTTTGCCGACGAAGTAACGTTAAAGCAAAGGGATTTTCATTCATATAACAAAAATGTTTAATTGGTTTGAATCGGAGACAGGCCAGACATGAATGGTCAAAAACGAAGGATTATATTTGAACACTTTTCTCTTGAGCACGTAAAACATATCAAACCAACCAACGCCCAAAAGTTGAGTAATATGACCACAATAATTGCATTAACGTTACATTTATTCTTTTCCTTTCCTCCTCAGAAATATGTTTTGCTCGTGGTCATCTGATGCCAGACTTGATGGTAAAACTGTTATAATTACTGGAGCCAATACTGGAATAGGTAAAGAGACAGCCATAGACCTGGCAAAGAGAGGTGAGCATTTCAATTAATTTCTATTTAGAGTTTAATATTAATATAATGTCTGTTTGAAAATGTCATCTTTCTTATGTCTTTTTTTTTAGGAGCACGTGTTATTATGGCATGCAGAGATATGGAGAAAGCTGAGGCAGCCCTGAAGGAAGTAAAGGACGCGTCAGGAAACCAGGATGTTGTTATCAGTAAGCTTGACCTGGCAGATTCCAAATCAATCAGAGAATTTGCAGAGAACATTAATAAAGGTGAGATCACCAGGATAAGGTGTAAGTCCCTTTGCAAATGTCTTCCTTATATAGTGCTGATGATGTGTCTGTGTTGTCTTTCAGAGGAAAAACAAGTCAACATCTTAATCAATAACGCAGGTGTGATGGTTTGTCCTTACGGACAGACAGCAGATGGTTTTGAAATGCAAATAGGAGTTAACCACATGGGTAAGCATGCGTCATTTGTCCAAATCAGACAATACTTTTGACCTTAGAAGAAATTACGGGAGACATCAACACTGTTCTTCTTCCTGTAGGTCACTTCCTGTTGACGTATCTGTTATTGGATTTGATTAAGAGATCAACGCCTGCGAGGATCGTTATTGTCTCATCCATGGCACACCAATGGGGGACCATCAACCTGGAGGACATCAACAGTGAGAAGAACTATGATAAACAGAAAGCCTACAGCCAGAGCAAGCTGGCAAACATTCTGTTCACTCGCTCGCTGGCCAAAAAACTAGAAGGTGCGTCTTTTCAATATTGATATTTATGTTAAGAAATATAAATATGATCTGCTCAAGCACTTTTTAATATTTTATATTTTTTAATTAATTTAAAGACTTTATTATATTATATGTGACCCTGGACCACAAAATCAGTCTTAAGTCGCTGGGGTATATTTGTAGCAAAAGCCAAAAATACATTGCATGGGTCAAAATTATCGATTTTGCTTTTATGCCAAAAAGCATTAGGATATCAAGTAAAGATCGTGTTCCATGAAGATATTTAGTAAATTTCCTACCATGAATATATTAAAATGTACATTTTGATTAGTAATATTCATTGCTCTTTTGTATTTATTTATTTATTCTAATGTAATTTCTTGTTTAAAACTTTTCATTTTTGTCAAAAGCTTCAGTTGAATCCATTTTTGATGGTCAATATAACCAGAGGTGTCCAAATTTTTTTATTTTTTGACCAAAAAATCTTGACTGTGGGCTGAAAGTAAATATTGTGTTAGAATAAATGTATTATATTATATTATTATATATTGACTTCTAAAGAACAAAAAGATAAATACTTAAATTGCGAGTATTTTTATTATTATTTTCCCCCTCTTTTGTGTTTACAGCATCTCTGGTCCAAACTTGTTTGATAGAACTAATGTAGTATATTATAAATCATAAAAGTCTAGATAACATATGAATGCATTATATTAATTTTTGTGCATTTTTGCCCCTACTGCTGAAGAATTTCTGACCTTGTCTTTGGTTTGTGCATTTGTTATTCTATTCTAATAATAAAATAACTGATGCTAAATGAATCCCAATAATCCTTCTTATCTGCTCTTTGTGTGGCGTCTCAGGTACTGGAGTCACAGCGTATGTTCTCCATCCTGGAGTGGTTCAGACCGAACTGTGGAGGCACTTGAGTAAACCTCAACAAGCCGTCATGTGGTTAGCAAAGCCCTTCACCAAATCATCTGTGCAGGGAGCTCAGACCACCATCTACTGCGCCGTGGCTCCTGAACTGGAGACAGAAAGCGGCAAATATTATAGGTCAGTGGATTTTTATCTCAATCCCAACAAAACTGTAGACAGGTAGTACCTGATTTACAGTAGCGCTCCCACCCAGCCTCTCTATCTAGACAAAGTACACCATAAATATACACAGGTGCAATAGGTCTGTTGCCTTTCTATTTGATATTATTATCATACAGCATTTAGTTATTGCTGATAAACTTTTGTGTACGTCATGGTGTTTAATAAAACCGTCTGCAACAGTTCAGGCATGTTTTAATTTGTCTGTTAGATCATCTTATCTCATGCTCACCTGTCTCATGTTCTCCATGCAGTGACTGCGCAGCTGCAAAATGTTCTCGTGCTGCCATGGATGATGAGGTGGCCCAGCGCCTCTGGGAACTCAGCTGTGAGATGCTCAGCATCACATGGGAGTGAAAGCGCTTCTCTATTCCTGATGAGTTCAAGTTTAAGATTGGCCATTCAAAATACTAATAGTATTAAACACACTAGCATAAAAGATCAGTAAATATGTGATATAATGTGATATATTTTATACATGATTTGAAAATAAAATAAAATTATATATATATATATTTCTTAGATTACAGTTGCTTAGCTGAGATGTATTTCATACAGGTACATATTTATGTGATAAATGATGTAAATGCTAGATTCAGGTCGTCGAAAATGCAGTATACATGAATATTTTTGAATAGATTAAAATTTTTGTATCCTGGTTTTAATTTTAAGCTTTGTATGACCCAAAATAATGAAAAACAAATAAAAAATTAAATAATATTGTACATATATTTATCTATTATTGTAGATTTATATATATTAGTGCTGTCAAATGATTAATCGCATTTAATCACATGCAAAAAATATATATATTTTTTTTTACATACGTGTATACTGTGCATTTATTATGTACATGAATAGACACACATACCACATATATTTTTAAAGCATTTACCTGTGTATATATATTTATTCATATAAATTATATAATAAATATATTACTTTAAAATACAAACATAACATTATTCTTAAATATATAATAAAAAATATATATAATATATTATATATACATATAAAATATATCATAAAAAATCATCATGCAAATTTTTGTTTTTCATTTAAAAATACAATTTATTAAATAATTTATTTAAGAGAATAGGATAGACTTCATTAGAAACTAAATGTAGAATAAATAAATATTCAAATAGTCAGAATCAGAATCAGTATGATACAATAAACACACACACACACACACACACACAGCAAAGATGCCAGCACTGCAACCCAGTTGCCAGTTGCATAAAAGGTAAACACGAAAAATAAAACGGATTACTCTTGGCTAACTGCTAGCTGATCAGACTAGCTCTTAGGACACTGTCTTAACATGAAGGCAACTGGCCCCAGCTCTGCTCTCTTTCAGATTCGGTTGCCATGACAATCTCTCATCTCTGCTCTCACCCTGACCTGATCACCATGACAACAACAAAAAAGGTCACTAGCCCCATCTAGTGGACAGCAAAAACTGACGAGGCCTGTCGATTCTTATGTATAAAAAGAAAAAGAAAAGCTAATGCAGTTGTTAAATTCAAAAATACTAAAGAAATGACTTCAGCCAAACAGATGATTTGGATATGTTCCAAGTAGACTCTGATTCTGTAAAATACAAGAGCAGTATCAGTTGTGCAGTAATAATTTGAGGCCCTCAATTATCTCCTAATGGCAAATCACAAGCGCTATGAGAGTTGAAGCCATTTTTGTTGGGGTAATTAAGCACTGAGGTTACTGAAAGGCATGAATAGAGCCTTGTGTTCAGTAATGAACTTGCATGTCATTCTCTCCTCACATCTTCTGTCCTGATGGAGCAGAATGAGCAGAAACCACGACGTAAGTCCTAAATCAATTGGTCTATATTTCTAAAATATAGTTTATTAAATTCAGAAATTTTAGTCTGTTATTCATTCCAATTAGAACTACAGGTTTTTACAGCCTAGTGAACAATTACTTTTCTAGATGTTTAGAAAAGCATATACGATTTAAAGAGTAGAGAAAGCAATACAGAATGCGACTTCAAAATAGTTTTTAATATCCAAGGAACCATTATGCCTAACATCTAACATTGATGAACTGCAACAAATCATTAAATAATCTTTATTTAATTGCTGGCGACTCTTTTCAAACATATTGGCTGTAAACAATTTTGCCTTGATTCAATAAATCAGCAAGAAATTAACATTTGAATTAAAAACAGATCAGATCATGTGACTGATTATTAAACGTTGTAACACTATAACAATAACTTGAACAAATATCATTTCATTAGGCTATATATTGCTAAATTATCACATATTGATAAATATCAGTATATGTATAAATTATATATAGAACAGTTAGGAATGCTATTTTGTATAAATATATATATATATATAAATATATATGTATACAAAATTATCTCTCTCTCTCTCTATATATATATATATATATATATATTAGAGCTGTCAAATGATTAATCACAATTAATTAAATATAAATGCAATTGATTAATTTTTGTTAACATAATATGTGTGTATTGTGTATATTTATGATGTATATAAATACACATGCATGTATATTTTTTAAGAAAAGTATTTGACATTTATATATTAAATATATTTATGTATAATTTAATGAATATGTGTGTGTGTGTGTGTGTGTGTGTGTGTGTGTGTGTATACAGCTATTGATATATACGATTTTAATCAAATAATATAGCTGGTAAATAATGTATTTTATTATAATTTAATAAGTCATGCAGGTTTAATCGAAGCATACTTCAAATATTTTGTGTAATATACATACATATACATGTAAGTATACGTATATATTAATATTATATATTTTATATATATATATATTTATATATTTAAATAAAATAACAACTGCTAAATAATGTATTTTATGATGCACAATTTTAAGCATTCGTGCATCAGGTGAAACTGAAGCATATTTCAAACATTTTGCAGTTATTTTGTCAGTCTAAATATAATATGCTGTATGTGCCCGTGAGTGGTCGCTCTCGGCTTGTTCCCTGTAGATTTTCACGCAAAATGCGTCAGGATATTAAAATACCCCGCGTGCATTATGAAGCTCTTTCTAAATCAACTTTTAACTAGTTTATACAGCTAACGTAGTTTAAACTTTAAATGCTGCAGACACAATTCAGATACAGAGTAAGTTAGGTTCACCTTAGTTTCATTTATCTAGCACAGCTTTTTCCGCACTAAACTTTTCTTTTAATCTTTCCAAAATGCCGGTGAACATGGCTGGATGCACCACAGACTGCGTGGAGAAGCCGATCTCCATCTGCTTCCAGAAGTTCGGCCGCTTTGTGGGAACTTACCCGTGGTGGTTCTTCATCTCTCCTCTGCTGATCTCTGCGGTGTTGGGCAGTGGGTTTTATTTCTTAGAAGAACGCGAGGCCAATGACATTGAGGATCAGTTCACACCTGTGAACGGTCCAGCCAAACTGGAGAGGCGCTTCGTGCAGCAGAACTTCCCGCAGAACGACTCTGTGTTCTCCAACCAGAGACTCTACACGGATGGAGTTTACGCGTCCTTCATAGCGGTATCAAGATCCTCCAGCATCCTCACAGACGCTGCCTTCCAGGAGATAGTAACTTTAGACAGGAAGGTCAAGGAGCTGAACGTATCCATGGGTCACGAGGTACTCACTTTCGAGGGACTCTGCGCAAGGCGATACAAGAAATGCATACCCAATAAGATATTGGACATTTACAAATACTTCGGTAATAATTTAGAAACGACCGAGCTCAACTTTCCGTTCTTTCGTTTTGGATTCTCGTACATTTTCCTGGGCTATTCGGTTGGCGGAGTGAATATAAACTCCTCTGTTATTAAAAGCGCAAAAGCAGTGCGCCTGTTTTATTTCCTGAAGGAGGATAATCGCTCCAGAACAGATTTATGGCTGAATGAATTCCTAAAGGTTTTCCCCTCGAATTTAAAACTGAACTTCATTAAGGTAGGTTATATTTTATTTATGTACTGTAAAGTACTATAATAAATGATGTCTTTATTGATGACAATTGGGGCTAGTTGTCACAAGGGTTAGGCCTATGTCGTTCTTTGCAATAGCTCATATTGCAAAAAAATATTTATTTATTTAACATAGTTTGTAATTGTATTTTATTTTTTTCCCCTATAAATGATGTTGGGTGAAACGTTTCATTGTTTCATGTATGCATGTATTTATGTATATACAGTAGTCAGCATCAAAATCTTTCATCAAAGTTGTCTTGGGACAACTTTGATGCACTCTTTTGATCCACTTCAAATGTTAATCAATGTATACCATAAGGGGTAAGTTGTCACAATGAAAATCTGCCAGTACATTTTACATATTATATATGGCCATATATATATATCAAGATCCTCCAGCATCCTCACATGATACTTCTTTGCATATATATGTCCTGTAGTAAGTTAATTATCCTTATTATTATTTTTTTAACTATTCTTATGAGCTAAATTTGATATTATGTTGTCAATATTCTAATTTGCATCCTCAGGTGACCCATTCCACATCTTTGTCAAGGCAGGTGGAATTTGAGGCGAACACAAAGGATGTGATTCCTCTCTTCTCTATCACATACGTCATTGCCATTGCATTCTCCATTCTCTCTTGTTTGAGGTGTGTTAACTTGAATAGTTAGGCTGTTTCCTGTTTACAAGAGTATTGCACAATGTCTAGCGCTTTACTTTACCAGGGTTTCTGTGCAGATGTTTTTACATATTCTCGAAAACATATTCTAAGTAGCTATGGGGAAAACTGGATCATTTGATTGGATCCCCGAATTCCGTTCGGCAAAATGAACGAATCTTAAATCAACTTTTTCTAAACACATACACTATCTTTAATCATATTGCAAATGTAGGATTACATTTAATACACCTAAAGATATATTCCGCTGATTAGTTCACCTTTTCAAGTTCGTACTGCATCTTCTGGTCCTAGTCTTTCCTCACCATTCCTTTATTCAGAAATGATTCGTTCAACCCACAAATCCCGACTGCATTCAAAACGAATAAACCTTGCTTGAAAATGATTCCAAACAAGATTTGTTCAGAATGAATGAGGTCATGTTAAGGTCTATTAACAACATCTGTGACAATTGTTAACAGAGGGATCATTTAATTGTGACGAATCCTTTAAAAAAGCTATTATGTCTGTTTTTCCAGGTTTGACTGTGTCAGAAACAAAGTATGGGTTGCTACATTTGGGGTGTTCTCCGCTGGACTTGCAGTTCTGTCCTCTTTTGGGATGATGTTACACATTGGTGTCCCATTTGTCATGACAGTTGCTAATTCTCCATTCCTGATATTAGGTAAAACGTAACTAATCAGTTGTGTACATTGCTAATGTATAGTAGCAGATCTAACAATGATTTCTGTGTGTTTATAAATAGGGATCGGAGTGGACGACATGTTCATTCTCATTTCCTGCTGGCAGCAGACCAATGTTCATGATCGAGTGGAGACTCGCCTGTCTAATACGTACAAAGAGGCGGCAATTTCAATCACCATCACCACGCTCACAGACGTGCTCGCTTTCTACATCGGCCTCATGACGCCCTTCCGCTCTGTCCGTTCTTTCTGCTTGTACACCAGCACCTCCATCCTTTTCTGCTACATCTACAGCATCACATTTTTCGGAGCGTTCCTCGTTCTTAACGGACGGCGAGAAAACAGCAACAAGCACTGGTTGACATGCAAGGAAGTACCAGAGGAGTGTCCAATGGGTCAGTCGAAGTGGTACAAAATATGTTGCGTTGGAGGCGCTTACGACCCCCATACCGGCAAAGAGAAGGTACAACCAATGAATCACTTCTTTAAAAAATACTACGGCCCATTTCTGACGAAATCCTGGACGAAGGTCTTTGTGATTGTGTCGTATTGCATCTATCTGATTGCCAGCATTTACGGCTGCTTTCAAATTCAAGAAGGAATCGATCTTCGTAATTTAGCAGCGGATGATTCTTACGTGGTAAAATACTACGACAACGAGAAGGCGTATTTCTCCGAATACGGTCCAAACATCATGGTTGTCATCCGACGGGAGTTTCCGTACTGGGACGAAAAGTACATGTCAGATCTTGAAACCTGCATTGAAGATTTCAAAAACCTATCTTTCATCGAAAAGGATATATTCACCTCCTGGATCAAATCGTACAAGCACTACGGACACCACACCAAACTCAATCTGAGCACCGAAGACGTCTTCAAAGATAACTTGGGAACATTTCTGCGATTTTATTCCGATTTCAAACAGGATGTCAATTTCACCAACAACTCCATCCACGCGTCTCGCTTCTTCATACAGACCGTAAATATCTCTACCGCCCTGGATGAGATGAATATGTTGAATAAATTAAGAGAAACAGCACACAAGTGCCCCATTCCTTTACTTGTTTACCACCCGGCCTTCATCTACCATGACCAGTATGCGGTTATAGTCAGCAACACCATCCAGAACATTGGGGTTACAACGGCTGTAATGTTGCTTATCTCCCTTCTCCTCATCCCAAACCCTCTGTGCTCCCTTTGGGTCACGTTTTCCATTGCATCTGTCATTGTGGGGGTCACTGGGTTCATGGCATTGTGGGATGTTAACTTAGACACCATCTCCATGATCATTCTTGTGGTCTGCATTGGTTTTTCTGTAGACTTCTCTGCTCATATATCTTACGCATTTGTCTCTACTAAGAAACCCAGTGCGAACGAAAAGGCCGTGGAAGCCCTGTTTAATTTAGGATACCCTATTTTGCAGGGGGCTGTGTCTACTATTCTTGGGGTGGTGGTGTTGTCTGCTTCGAAGAACTATATCTTTAGAACATTCTTTAAAATCATGTTCTTGGTGATCTTCTTCGGTCTCTTCCATGGCTTAACTTTTATACCAGTTTTTCTGACCTTCTTTGACATGTGTAGTGGCACACCAGCTAAGAACAAGTCAGGGCCAGAAGAGCAGGCCATGAAGAACAGCCACACCAATAACCTTCAATCGAAGCCAAAGGATGCTGAGCTGAAAGATCGGGAAATGTATGACAATCACACTTTTCAAGCAGACAACCAGCGAACATGTCAGTCTCAGCCCTGCTCTGCTATTTGGATGATAACCGGCAATAACCGCCATGTTCAAGATAACCACATGTGCATGGCAAGCACTGTCCCAATGTTCAGAGTGGACGCTCAAACCTATGAGGTTCACATGTATACACCATCTGATGATGGCATGTTAAGTGTTAAATGTCAATCAAAACAGTGTGTTTCGGGACACAGCAACCACATTCAAGATTCATATGTGCCCACTCCTAATGGTTCTGATTTGTCCATTTTGTAAAATCCTTTTACTTCTATTGCTTCCAGGTATATTTTATTTGTATGTGTAACACCTTTGATATGTTTAAATATTTTTTTTTTTTTACAAATATACATTTGGGCCAATGATTTTAGAACTTTTTATGGGTTTCACAATGTAGCCACAACAGCTGTAGCATTAAATCACTATAGACTCTTTTAAAACCTTTTAAAAAGGTTTCATTTATGTGTTTCTTCGTCATTTATATGTTCAAATTTGTCTTGAGTTGTTCATATAACAATTGAGTAAAATACCAGATTTAAACTAATGACACAATTTATCCAAGAATAGATTTATGAACAATATACACAAAAATGATTTACTGTTTTTCATGAATGAGCCCCCAAAAATATTTAAATGGATTCTTTTTTTCTTGATGTGTGAAATAACAAACGAACTGAATGCACACATGTAACCACACTTTGCTCTGTATTTATGAGAGGTTTTTAATGTTTTATTTTGGACTGTTGAATGTGTAAAAGCCTATTAAAGACATCACTATATATATACAAATTGTAACTATTTTTTATTCTCTGATATATACTGTTAAAAAATAGTTCTTGCCTTTTTTCACAATTTTTTTAAAAGACACATTCCCTTTGCTGCTTGCATGTGATGTGTTTTCCTTGAGAAAAGAGGATTGTGTGAGTAAGGATTAGCAGAACTGTGAATATTTTCACACAAGTTTTGTCTCAATATTTTTCATTTTTATGAATGGTAGAGTATTATACTTTACACTTTATTTTCTATTCACAATTTGTTTAGTTAACTTTTTTGCGAGTCCATTGCTACACATGTTCAGTGGATAAACACATTTGGCAGAAAAATGATGGGACATACCTGACCTTTGATCTCCGACTAGCTGGCAAAGTATAGGTTCAAACAAAAATATTCAGAATTATTTGACATGCAATTTGTAATTGAATTTGTCACATTATCCAATAGTTTTCTGCAATTAAGCAATGTAGCATTTTTTGTTGTTGTTTAAAGGTTTAGAACGCAAAATATGCATTCTCAAAAAAAAAAAATATATACATATATATATGGTTGTAAGCATTATTAGATGCTAGATTGGAAAATAACTATATATTACAGGCTCACAGAAATCTCAGAGTCCTCATCAGTGCTCTGTTTTACAAATTCAGTCAATGAGGACAGTGTACTGTTTGGATCAAGCAAAGCAACAAGAGGAATATTCACACCTGTCTCTTGAAATAAGTGGTTTTGCAATGTCATGGCTAGCATTGAGTCAATACCCAATGCAGTGAGTGCTGTTTCATCACTAAGATCATCAGTGTCCACACAACAAATTTCAGTCAGGATCTGTCTAACACAGTCATCTACCGATGACTGAACATTTACCCTGGAGTCCTCAACAACCTTGGCTTTTAGTCCTTCCTCTACTAAAGCAGACAGGCGAAACTTCAGAGACACATTTTGAGAGAGAACATGGTTCTTCAGGTTCCTGAAATTGAATTTGCAGACAACCTGCTGGGGATAGTTATCTAACAGGCAGTACTCCAGTGCTTCGTGGATCTCCGAAACATCCATAATCATAAGCCCTTTTGTTTCCAAAAACTTTTGAAAATTGTCTTTGTCCATCAGCAGGCCTAGTTTAAGGGGTCCCCAATTGATTGACTGCCCTGCAAGTCCAATATTGCGTCGGAAGTGACAAAAAGCATCCAGAAAGGAATTAGCTGCTGCATAGTTGGCTTGTGCGGCATTTCCAATGAAAGAGGAGATCGAGGAATAGCACACAAAGTAATCGAGTGTTTGGCTGTGCAGAGTGGCAAAGTGAAGATTAAGTGCACCACAGACTTTAGGTTTCAGGACTTTTTGGAAAAGAGATCTGTCGAGAGCTTCCAGTAATCCATCGTGTAGAACAGCGGCACTGTGGAACACCCCTCTGACTGGATAAGAGGAAAAATGTTTTCCAATCACAGCAATGGCTTCCATTACCTGCTCTGACACTGAGACATCACACTGAAGTGGTAGAATTCTTATACCGTATCTCCTCTGGAGACTGCTTATGTCCTCTTGTACCTTTTCTGATGGTGCACTCCTTGAGAGTGTGGCAATGCATCCTCCACCCCTGTGAGAAATAAACTTAACGGTTTCGAAACCCAAACCGGAAAGACCACCTGTAACTATGTACACACCTCTCTTTGAGAACAGCTGCTTTGTTCTTGGAAGCAACGGGATAGCAGACACTTTGCTTGTTGAATCATCACTGGCCAAAGCTATCAAGTCTAGAGCTCTTGCACTGAAATAAGATCCACAATGCCCTGCAGACTGAGAAGGCTTTGCTCCAGGGAGCACCATCTGAAAAGTACTACTTTGTATTGATGGGCATGCTTTGTCCAAGCGCATTCCCTTCAGCCACCTCTGTAGTCGAACTCCATGTGCCTTAAGGTGCGATTTCTGGAACATTTCGGACATCTCGAGTGTCTGGAAGCAGGTTTTCTCACTGTCCCTCTGCATAACATCTATTGTTGAGTTCCGTGTCTCACAGTTGCCACGTACTGCAATGATGTGATTTGCATTGGCAACACTGACAATCTCTGTCAAAAGCGAGCAATTGTATGGTGGAAGAATCACAAAAAGATGACACTGCTTTGAATTTTGGACTAATCCACTTATCTCACTCTTTGTGAAAACACTCCAACCGGATTTTTTTGCAATGAGTGTCAGTAAGTTGACTAAAACTGAATCATGAACAGCAGAGAAGATGCCTAACCTTTGCTGTTGTCTGGTCTTGGGTAATGCACACTGCAGTATCTCCCAGATCAGGAAAAGGTATGAAACACAGGGAGCGCCCTTTAGGAATGGAAGCCTTTTCATTTTGAAGCACACGTCTTCCGGGAGGACAATTTTGGAAGTTGCTTTTACAGGGTAACAACAGATAACATGGTCACCCACTTTAAGTTTGTTGACATCCTTTCCCACAGCTGTAATTATCCCACTGAAATCAAGTGCCATGAGACTGTGGTTCTGGGTTGTGTGCTTGTTCCAGTACATCGTCTGACCAAACTTCAGTTCTGAAGTACTAACTGGAAAATAATCAGAGGAGTGTACACATACCTTACTCAGCTGAACCTCAATGCTTTTCCCCTCAATAGTGTGAACTGAACTTGCAGAAGGCAAAGCTGATACGGTGGTCATCCTGTAGGGATTGGTTGTCTGCAAAGTGAAGTTCTGGGGCTGTAGGGATTTTGATTCAGCCTTGCTTTCCCTAATTGTGGTGACAGGAGTATGAGTTATCACAGCAGAATAAACCTTTCCCTTGCTGATGAAGACTTCTGGGCACTCTTGGGTCTTATGTGAGTTAAGCACATTGGCCAGTGCTTCCACATCCTCTCTTGACACTGTGGAAAGGTCAATGAGCTGGAAAGAGATGCCTGACAACTCGGCAGCACATGCCCTTGTCATGCCAGATAACACAAATCCAGGATTTATACTTTCAACTGTCCCTTCCACTGACCTGCATGTAATGACCCGGATGGAACATGCATGACTACGCCTTTTTAAAGACAAAACAACCTGACGGTAAAGTTCACAGCTGTCTACCAAGGACTCTAACATGGCTTCAGACTGGAGGTGACTAATATTCTGAACGCCCCAGATGAACAGAATCGTATCCAGTTCCATGTCTGCTGAACTGGTAGACTTCAACAGTAATTCTGGGAGCTGCAAGGCTAAGTCTTTTGTTAAATCGGGTGGAGGAACAAGCACAGATTTTGGATGCAAATACGGTTTTAAACCTTTTGCGATACCTAAAGTGTCTTCAAAGACCAAAGCCTTGATTCTACTAGGGAAATTGCTCTCAGCAAGAATGCCAACCTTCTGGTTATGAAAGAAACATGATTCCCTGATCTGTGCATGTCTTCCCAGAAAATTAATTCTGACATCCTTGAGCTCAATCAACACATGACCATCTTTGTCAGTGAAACATCCACAAACCTCAAAGTACTCTGGCATTTCCTTGGTCAACCTCATATACATAAACATTTCTTTACAGGGAGGTGCTGCTATAACCATACTCCCAATGGCAGAGGGAAATCCAGGCCTGACGGTGCTAGAGACTAATGCTAAAACTGAAGACATTTGCAAGAAATAATCTAGGACCACAGGATGCAAGCAATACTCATACAGATGGTTGAATACTTCCTCTGGAATCCTGAGAACGGTCACTGCTTCCTTGAGTTCTTGTCCATAATGAATGCCACCCAGTTGTTTGAAGTTGGGCCCGTACTCAAATCCTATATCTTTCAGAGTGTTGTACACATCCTTCGTTTCAATGACTGATGGACATCTCTTTAAAACAGCGTTGAGGTGAATGGTTTGCTGTTCGATCATAGCTGGACCGCCTTCATGGCTGATGGTGCCTGATGCATGCACAGTCATAGAGGACTGTACCTGAAATGTGGTTTTATCCTTGGATGTCTCTATTGTGATTTTGAGAGAAGGACAGTTCTTAGTTAGAACGAGCAAACTCTGAAAGCTGATTGTGAGCTGAAATGAGTTTAGAGGTTTTTTTGGAATAGCAGTTTCCATTATGGATGCAAAAGCCAACTCAACATACAATGCCCCTGGAGCAATGGAGATGCCATTGTTCTTGTGTTCCCAAAGGTAGGAGGTTGTAGCTGCTGACAGGTTGCATTTAATCACTTTTCCATCACGTTTACTTGGACTTATCAGTGGATGTGGACTGCGAGAAACTGTGTCAGTTCCCCGTCTTACGTCCTCAAAGTATACCTTATTCTTTTGACATTCAAACTGATACCTTGGGAAAGCAACAAGCTCTGTTTCAAACCCTTTGTAGAACTCGTCCCACTTCACATTGACCCCCAGTTCAAACAGTTTTGACACAGCTGCGAACATTGTCTCGTGGTCTTTATCTGGATGCACTGAAGGAAGCACTGTAGTGTCATTTCCCAGGATCTCTATGATGTTCCTCTGCAGAGCCCGTCTTGGACCAATTTCCACAAAGACTGTGTTCCTTGTGTGGTTGGAAACTGATTTAATTGCTTGTTCAAATGCAACAGGTTTTCGAATGTTTCTTGCCCAGTATTCACCTGTGACAAAGTCACCTTGACGACACATCTCTCCGGTTACAGTAGAGAAAAGTTCACACTCCTTTTCATTCAGAGTCAAATGTCCAATGCTGTCTTTGATTTGGCCCAGTACAGGATCCATCATATGACTATGGTAGGCAGCAGGAACATCCAAGACATGAAGGAACAGGTTTTTACCCTTGAACGAAGACTGAAGCTTCTGGTGCATATTATCAACTGCTTCTTTATTACCTGACAGCACACATGACATAGGACTGTTCACAGCAGCTAGGCAAATCTTTCCTGTGTATGTAGGGAGAATTTCCACAACATCTGTAACAGGAACGTTACCAACGACCAGCATTCTCCCTCCCATCACTTTGGTCTGCAGCACACTGCGATGGTAGACAACCTTAACTGCATCCTCAAGAGATAGCAGGCCAGAACAATGAGCTGCTGCAACCTCTCCCACAGAGTGTCCAAGAACAATATCCGGTCTTACACCCCAGTTTTTAAAAAGGTGAACAATTGCAACCTGGATTGCAAAGAGAAGTGGCTGGACAACATTTGGTTTACTGATATCCTCATTGTCATAGCAATTTGCAATCTTTTGCAAAATACTGGTGCATCTAAACTTTTGGAAGTAGTTTTCAACCTCTTTGACCTTGTCCCTAAATGCAGGTTCTTCTCTCAGTAGCTGCTTACACATTCCCCCATAAGTAACGCCATTCCCACAAAACACAAAAACTAACTTTAGGTCCTGCTTTGTTGGAGCTAATTTCTTGTTCATGCTGGCTTTGAGTAGTGATTTTAATTCTGACACAGATGATGCAGCGAAGACTTTCCGAAATTTGTGTGTTACGTGGCTTCTTCTGCAGGCGGCTGTATAAGCAAGAGCTTGTAGATCAACTGTCTCATCTTCTGAAATCCTCTGATACGTGTCAGCTATGCACAACTGAAGAGACTGATCCGTGGATGCAGACAGTGGAAGCAGTTTTAGAGGTTCAAGAGTGTGGCTGTTGGAGACTGTTGCTTGAACATACTCACTGATGATGGCATGGGCATTGGTGCCACCAAACCCAAAGCTGTTTAATCCAGCCATCCTTATCCTGGATCCGGAGTAAAGCCATTTCTCAGCTCTGGTGGGGATTTTAAGATTGAGCGCTTTAGCATCTATGCTTGAATTTTCGGCTGAGTAGAACACAGAGGGAACAATGGTTTCATGTTTCATCATTAACAAAATCTTTATAATTCCTGCCACCCCTGCTGCAGATTCTGTATGTCCGATGTTACTCTTAACAGAGCCAATCAACAGAGGCCCTGAGCGTGTAGGTCTTGCTTTGGCAATGATTTTTGAGATACTTCCTGCTTCAACTGGATCTCCTGCTGGTGTTCCAGTCCCATGAGCTTCTACATACTGGACATTTTTTAGATGATTCTCAGAGGAGTAGATCATGCGCAGTAGAGCCTCCTGCTGCGCCATGGAGGGTTTGGTGATCGGTGTGACGGTGTGGCCATCTTGGTTTACCGCAGTCTTGTTCACAATTCCCCAAATATGATCAAAGTCCTCAAGAGCCTGAAAAGAGACATTATTTTAACCACAAATTAAATATTTGCATTATAACCAATTTTAAAAAGCAAAAATCTACCTTTTTCAAAGGCTTTAGAAGGATTATACCACATCCCTCCCCTCTACCATAACCATCTGCTGTATTGCAGAATGGCTTGCTTGTGCCCTCAGGTGAAATCATCTTTGCCTTGCTAAGGGCTACAAAGACTCGAGGTTCAAGGATGCAGCTGACCCCTCCACACAGAGCCATTTCACAGTCCCCTAAGAATGAGGTAAAACTAGGATAATTAATGCGAATATCATGCAATGAACAGACATCAGAGTTCAAATCGTTTCATTACCTTGTCTGATGGCCTGACATGCAGAATGAAGGGCGACAAGAGATGAAGAGCATGCACTGTCAATGGCAAACGAAGGTCCAGTCAGGTTGAAGACAAAGGAAATTCTGTTGGCAGCTACACTCATAGCTGTTCCGGTGCCATTATAGTGGGTTATTGTGCTGGGACAGTTGTTCAAAAGTGTCTCATAGTCCCTGTTCATAAGACCTGAAATCAAACACAACACTGTATCAGTATCACAAAGTTAAAAAACAAACAAAAACTGAAATTGAATTAATGTATTGTTTGTACCTATATAAACCCCTGTTCTGGTCCCGCTCACTTTTTCCAAGGGTATCCCAGCATCCTCTAGAGCTCGGTATACACACTGCAGCAACAGTTTCTGCTGAGGATCCATGAAGTCAGCTTCAGCTTCGCTGATGCCAAAGAGCTTGTGATCAAACTCATTGAACCTGCAAAAAAAGAGACTCCATTAACTTCATAATTTCACCTATAAACCTTAAATGCATCATCCTGATTGTTCCTACCCTTCAATGAGAGCAGCTTTGGTCGTCTGCGTTTTTCCTGGTGTGCTCGCTTCAGGATGAAACCACTCTGAAGTGTTAAATCTTTCCTCTGGAATCTGATCCACACAGTTCCTTCCCTCCACAAGAACTTTCCAGAAACTATCAACACCCTCACCTGTGAAGGTAGCAGAAAGTCATGCAAATGCACAAAGCATCATCACAAAATAAGAGTACAAAACACATAAAGTACATTTACCTCCTGGAAAGTTGCATCCGATTCCAATGATAGCGATATCCTCGTCCATTTTAGTTTTAGTACCTTTTTTCAAATTTCATTAGGTCTCTTTTAAAAAAAAACTAAAAACAAAGCACAAGCATCTCTCAGCTCTGATGGTCTCCTCATGGTTGTGACCAGTATTCATCAGCTCCCAGTAACATCAAGGCATTTTTATAAAGCCTTTCACAGCTGGAAACCAATGGGAAAGCACATTTCTTTCAACAAAAGGTCTTTAAATATCCAATCCTTCCTCTTGTAACTAGTAATTGTGGTTGTTTGAAACAAAACTCTGTAATTACAGACTTGGGTAAAGATGCAAACACTGATTGCAGTTTCCCTTGCTGGACACAACAAAGCTATTGTCTAAAAGCTATTGGGGTGATTCTCTTTCATGATTGGCTTTAATTGGCTTCCATTTAGAAACAAGTAACAAATGATGAGAAAAAAGGACCTGAATGTGTGTAGACCACCAATTTGAAATAAGATAACCAACCATCTTAGCACACCTAACCTGATACCTGCAATTTTCAGACTTAATGGTTTACTGCTGGTCTTTTATTCTGGGCCTCTGAAAAAGACCCATGAAATTAAACCCAATTTCAATCTCAAACAGAATCCCAGCATAACATTCTTAATTTCAGGAAGCGACAAGGACATAGGCTTTTTTTTACTCTTATTTATTGTCTTGCCATGTTAATTTCTGAAATAAACAGTACTACACATGTAATTAACATAAAAAGACCAAACACATATAAACAGTGCAGTCACCCGAGCCATACACACACATGCAGACAATCAAAATGAGGCAGATGAGGGGCAAGAGGCTTTTAGCTACCACTGCAAGAGAATATTCAAATAAATAACTCAATGAATAAAATCACGGTAAGGTCCATTGGAAACATTATGCGAAAATCTACAGGACTCAGATACGCATTTACAGATATAATTATTGTGTATCCGCAGGTGTTAAAATAATACTGACATTCTAAAGTCACATTCATAATTGGTTTGTGGTTTAGGGCTGCATGGAAAAAGTGAACAATATGTACCACTATGGTTACTGATAATGGGACAACCAGTTTGCTATTTGCTTTAAATAAAATGCACCATTTTTTATGATTTTTATGAATTCCATAAAATGACTTATAAACAAGTGCTTTAGTCTGGTGATTGGGTAACAAACAATAGGATGAATAAAACATAATGAACACCATCCTCCTGTCATAGCTTCTTAATTGCATTATTCCATTTGAAGCCATTACCTATTGGTTCAATAATCAGGCATATGTACTTTTGGCATCATTTTACCTTCTTAAATTAACAAAAAAATACATCTGAATTTCTGTCAGCTTAGTGTTTGAAAGCCAAGGTGTTACTTGAAAATATTGAGAGAGCATGCTTGAAAGTCATTTAAAAGCCTTTCTTGTTACAAACATTTATATTTACAAGTGAAGTAAGATTGTGCCTTGAAATGTCTTGATCCAAGACGTCATCATCTGGGATCCAGTGGCTTTCCCTCCAGGATCATCTGTATTTCCTTTGCATCTAGCGTCTCGTAAGTTAGCAGGGCATCGGCCAGCAGCTCGTGTTCTTTGCTGTAGGTCTTCAGTAGTTTCTTTGCCCTTTCATACGAGTTCTGCAAAAGACAATTAAAAGATGAAGCGATACAATCATCTGTTAAATATCATTAACAAACAAAAACTAAACACCTACCTGCAGCAGCACCCTGATTTCCTGTTCTACAGCAGCCTGCGTCTCCGGGCTGTGGTTCGTCAGGTCCCTGTAGGTCATGACCCCCAGCTGCTCAAAGCACAGAGAGGTGAGTGAACTGCAGGAACAATAGTAATGCACAAAGGCTTCACTCAAGTTTCTGATTATGACAGGATCCTGACATTAGAGGTGGTCGGTTGTGAGAGCAGTTTAGACCCTGAATGTGCGCTGCTCATTTTTGGAAGTGGAGCATGTGTTGAGCGCCGAGGAAGGGATTAGGATGATTTAAGTCTGGAATGTGAGCGCTTACACATCCCTAATGGCTTTGAACACGTGGAAGGACTCAAATGGCTTCTCTTCATTTGTTTTTTGAATATATTAAATATTTTGACCTAAAATATGATCTGAATCCCTTTGGCCTATAATGTTAACTTGAAGTACCACCTGAGTTTTTAAGTTAATATGCATGTTAATACGTTTATATGCATTTTCATGGTTCTTTGATGTCTGATAGATCACACATGACATGCAGGTGCACAAATTATTTAATTAGCGAGAGTTTTTTTCTTTAGTTTTTTTTATAAAAAAGGGGAACACTTTATTTCGATATTCCACTTTAGATATTCTGCTAACAGTAAGTATCTTTGCAACTACATGCCAACTAATAGTCATTAGAGTATTAGTAAACCTAACAGTCTATTCTGAGAGTAAGTAGACATGTAGTTGCAAATTAATCCGAATTAGCTGACATGTAGTTGCAAAGTTACTTATAGTTAGTAGAATGTCTACAGTGCAATATCAACTGTAACCAAAAAAAAAACATTATTTTATTTTTTTAAGGTCACATAATACATTTTTACCTTGTCGCTCATTCCAAAGCGTGTCACCATCATCTGAGCTATTTTAGTGGCTCCATCAAAGTCACTGGATGCACCTGTAGGAGGAACAAACAGAACATCAGGATGTTGATATTTCCAAGAATTCAAAGTAGAAGCCATCAGTTCGGTACAGCTCTCACCAGTAGTGATGTGATCATTACCAAACACCAGTTCTTCAGCAACCCTGCCACCCATGCTGACGTCCATCTGAGCCAAAAGCTGGGCCCGTGTCTCACTCCAGCGATCATTCTCTGGCAGCAAGGATACCTGAGAGAGACCAGAAGGACAGAGAAAGCGGCACGATGGGTTTATGATGTATAACTCAAATGCATTTATTTTTTTGTCTGACGAGTTTTTATTAACTTTGTGGTCAGATCTGAAGCCAGATGAGCTAAGAGTTCAAAAGTAGTTTTTCTGTATGTGCAAATGTCTTTCAAAATCTGTTAAAACCCTGTTCAGAAGCCCAGAAGTCAAGGTGATTGCAATTTGTTTAAATTCTTAGTTAGGTTCCCATAATCAATCCAGAAGCAAAAAAGTTACGTACTGTGTGTTTAAATCAATACTTATGACTAGGAAAGCATTAATATAACAAATCCATCTGAAATGCATAAACATAATTATGCATTAGTTATAACTGATATCACAATTCTATAGTATTTTGTTTACATACATTTAAAATAAAACCTAAACAAAAATTTAAAATCTATTTTATATTCTTGTACTTTCAATTTTCTATTAAAATAACTTCCAAAATAAAGTAATAAAAATAATAATATATTTATATTATATACATGGTACTGTATTTTATAAACAATTGATAATTATTATATATTCAATAAAGATAACTTTAAATAAAGATAAATTATTTAATGATTTACCACTATATAATTAAAAATGCTATCTAAATATAAAACTTGAAATGAGAAATGATCATGCCAACAAAACATCAACATTAACTTAAAAAAATCAGCTACATTGTAGCAATATTTCACGCATCCAGATTTGGACATTCTGGGAAATACTGGAACATTAAGACCAGCTACTCACGTGACCAAGTGAAGGACCACGTGGCATGATGGTAGCTTTGTTGATGGGCATTGCTTCTTTGGTGTAATAAGCCACTATAGCATGTCCAGACTCATGATAGGCTGTGATCATTTTATTTCTCTTGTCAATCTCCACACTCCGGCGCTCCGGGCCTGGACAGAGAAGAGACTGTCAAGAAGCAAATCTCTTGATCAAAGCATTAATCCCTGTCGCATGCTGCAGAAACTAAGCTCTACGTCCCTACTCTCCTCACCCATCAGAATTTTATCCTTCGCAAACTCCAGCTCTTTCATGGTCACCAGGTCTTTCTCATCGGCTGCTGCTTTCAGCGCTGCCTGGTTCACCAGGTTCTCCAGTTCGGCTCCAGAGAAACCCACTGTTCCCCTAGCAATGAGCTCAGGCTCCACAGCTACAAAACACACAAAAACAGATCATTTCACTCGACTGTATTAACAAGAACCCTTTAAAACGTATCTTAATAATTCTTACCGGAATCCACCTTAATCTTTTTCAAATACCACTCCAGGATTTCTGTGCGTCCCTTCACATCTGGAATTGGGACTGTGACCTGCATGTCAAACCGGCCTGGTCTGACCAAAGCACTGAAATACACATTATCATAAGATGGTTATAGATTTAGATTATTACAAATATTGTATAATAGACAGCAAAGCGCTAACTATTTGAATTTTTGAGTGAACTATCCCTTTAACAGATGGCTGTAAAAACCTACTTGTCCAAAGCTTCAGCAAAGTTCGTAGCTCCAATCACAATGACTCCTTCGTTGGGTTTAAACCTGAAGTCATCAAAATACTAGAATCAGACCTGTGCAATTTCTTTCAAAAAGTAGAAATGATATGTTAAAAAATATTGACTGACTTACCCATCCATCTCAGCGAGCAGCTGGTTGATGGTTTGTCGTGAGTACGGGTGCATGGGAGACTCGATTCTCTTCCCTCCCACACTGTCCAGTTCGTCAATGAATATCACACAGGGTGCGCTAGCTTTGGCTTCCTCTGTTAGAAAAAAACAGTAATGGAGTAATGTTATTAACAGCAGAAGCTAGGGATGTAACGGTATCAAAATTTCACGGTACGGTAATACCTCGGTATGACTTGCACGGTACGGTATTTAGTGAATCATTTACATAAAAAACAAAACTAATTAAGGCTCAAAAAAAGTCCCAGAAGTGTTTATTAAACAGTTCACATGAACACTGAACATATCAATGGCACACACATTAGCCATCTATCTGTAAAC
>JAUMHQ010000090.1:14081194-14106127 GCA_032361165.1 Enteromius paludinosus | reverse complement strand
ATAAATACATATATTATGTAAAGAAAAACTTTTATTTTGGATGCGATTAATCGCGATTAATCTTTTGACAGCACTAAATATATATATATATAAATAATATTAGAAATATTTTCAAAATACTATATGCTCTATGTGTGTGTCTTTATATATTCATAATAAATATACACAGTACACACACATATATTATGTAAACAAAAATTTATATTCTGGATGTGATTAATCGTTTTACACACACACACACACACACACACACACACACACACATACTCTTTAGTTTCTAAAATATACAATTTACAAACTATGGTTGGTAAAAACAAGCGTTTATAATATTTCTTATTTTATATAGGTGCAATCTATTCACTTTCACTTTTTGTAGCCTTTTAACTAAATAGTTTATTATACTCCTGTGTTATCCTGATTTATAGTGTTCTTGTGCTTCTCGCAGTGTTAGTACAGAAATGGACACTTTAAACTACTTTTAACGTATTTAACAGATAACTGAAAAAACGGTGCATTTATTCACCTTGAACCAAACTGACTATTGCGTTGTAAAACACGTTCAGGCCTTCTCATATACCGCATAAATCTGTGACACTGAACGACATCAGATCTGAGATGTTGTCATAGCGCGCAGAGGATTAGGAAAATATTGCAGTGCACAGAGTCAAGTGTTTAGAATAGTAGGCCAACTTTTGTGTTTTTGTTGTGTTTTAGTGTTTAGCCCAGTTGTACCATAGATCAATTAAATAATGGAAACCGCATACATACAGTATACACCACAAATATTAAATCTGCTTGCCATTTTATGTGTTTTTCTTCTGACAGTCATTATTTGGAATTAAAATACTGGACCAGAGAAGATGAGCTGATATTAAGGTGTTTGAATGGGTTGAATCATGACCACAACAATGTCTACCAATAAATCTGCTGCCAGAAGAGCAATTCTACAGACCTCCAGGACTAGGTGGAACAGGAACGATAACTTTGATATCGTTCCTATCATCAACTTGGACACAAGTGAGTAGCTGATATCATTTGTATGCCTGTTAGGTGTTGTGCGGTTTCATGGAAGTGCAGAGGTGTGATTTAAAGTTTGATATTTGAGATGTTTTAGTGAACTGGGAAATTTCATTATGGTAATCGGTGTTGTCAGTGTTGGTTAAATCCTAATTCCATGGATCAATCCTGCTCACTTCACAGAATATGCAAAGCAGCGCAGTGTATCCATGTATCCCTGAAGCTCTGGTTCATCCAGAACCATCCAAAATACATGTTTGTCTATGAAGCATACAGAACACTTAAAAAGCAGGGTAAACGTTGTAATGACTTGTAAAGGCCATCCTTTGTTTTGAACAGAAAAGTGTGATGGAGACAACGTAGAGCGCTGGCTCACGACAATCTCAAAGTAAGTCGAACCTCAAGTGTTCATGCTCCTTTCACTGACGGATAAACCTTTCTCAAAGGGTTTCAGCTGCTCTATTGTGCCGTCTGTTATAATTTGCATTCTTCTCAGATTATACTCTGAAAAGCATTTCCGCTATGGTTGCTAACATAATTTGACTTCCTTGTTTAAGGGACGATACGAAACCAGAGGTTGTCCTGGAAACGGCAGGTAAGTTTACGTGTCCCATTTGCACAAGAAAAAAAAAAAAGCAAGCTAGACTGAGCTCACGAAATTGGCATGGAGTATATGGTTACATCTATTCATTTTATTAATCGCATGCAAAATAAAAGTTTTTTTATGTAACATATGTGTGTGCTGTGTATATTTATTATGTATATATAAACACACACATACTTGCATTATATATGAAATACTATTCTTATATATTAAATGTATTTATATATAATATAAATTATATTAAATTATATTCTTAATATATACTATATGTGTGTGTCTTTATAAATAGTAATTTTTAAAGCAATTATGCATATAAATATAGAATAAAATGATTTATTTATTATTATAATATCACAGAATGATTCAGAAGCTAAGGGATATAATGCAACATGGGGAAAGTATTTTGTTGTATATTTCATTCTTTATAGTCGCTGTATATTTCAATTCAGGGTGAACAGCTCGATGCATACGCAGCGATCTTGTGAAAGCTCTGTGTAAACGTTGTCTTGAAAATGTCGTTAACATACTGATAGGATTCACAATGAGTCAATTCGTCATTTCTCCATGATGGTTGACAGAGTACTGGTTTATGCCGTTATAACTGGGTTAGCAGGTCAGCCAACCTTTAGGCCTGAGGGTTTGACTTGTTGCCTCTGAATTTCTCCAATATTGTATTGTAAAACATATCGCTTTGCTTTCAGAGAAGCCTATAAGAAGAAACGAAAGCGGAGAAGATGATCTGGCTTTGGGAGTGGAAGGTAAACATTCTCAGGTTTTGTTTTGCTTGTTCGGTTTAACCGCATACCTGTCTGAAACGAGACGTTTGAGCGATATGAATTTGTTGGCGTTGCTTTGAGCTATTATTTATTGAAGTATGGAGCACACAGTGGCTTATGGGGTCTGTGTTTTCCAATACATTGACTGAAGTGTTCAGGAGAACTGTGCTAACCCTGGATTTTAAACATGGCACACCTCTCCATGCCTGCTAACACAAACACTGGCAGAAAGTGAGACAATCCAGTCCTGTCTCCTGCTTCAGGGGACGCCAGTCTGAGATGCATCACGTCATATTTGTGGAAACTTCACCTGCTACTGCATCAAGTCACACAGAATAGATAAGGCATGAAAAAATGTGTGCCTTAACTCAACATGATTTATTATATAGTCCTGGTCAACTCCATGTAGGTCTAGGAAGAAAACCAAACTACCAGTCCTGTTGTAAACCACCATCGTCCGCTAACAATGATTTTGGGGAAATAACCAAATATATAACCAATACTATTAGATTTTTGTGTTAGCATTTATGGGCTTCAATAGTATTTTTGTCATATATCAATCATATAATGTCCCTTTAAAGGTTGGTTAAGTAATTAATGCAGAAAGCCTAAGATTTACTGGAATGTTTCTGTTTAGTTGCAAGTCCTCAAGTAATATCGATGCATATTTCCTGTACTTTTATTATTAAAAAAGAGCATGGTGTTAGATACATGATTGATATTTGACTTCAAATTGCATCTTTTTTTTTTTGCATTATTTTGCAGTAAAGGGAAGAGAAGACGTTTACTTAAAATAATTAAGTAGATAAATTGAATGGTCAAAATGTTACCTTTATTTATAACACTTTGGTCCTACTAGGCTAAATCAACATCCAGTGACTACTGAGGTGTTAAGAATTTGAAGAGGTTTACCTTCAGCTGAACTTTCACTTCAGGCACCAGAGGCTTTTACAGAAATCTCAAGTTCTAACACGTCCTAACATACTGTACATCCCAACAGATAAGATTCTAGAAACATGATGTTTAGATATTTTTGGCCCTAGTTCTGAGAAAATATTTTTTTTACAACCTTTATTGTCTAATGACTTGGAACTGTATCTTTAGCCCAACGAAAACAGGATAAATCTATTTTGTGAAGTGCGTTTCTTCCTAAACCAATTTAAGAACAAAAGCAGAATAATACTACAAATAGACAAATACAGTCGATGCAATGAAATAAAATTACGCAAGAGCATACAATCAGCTAAATATATTAGCTTGCTTGCCAGACATTGTTCATATCTGTTAACATTTCTGAATGATCATGTTCACGCCGACCACCTATAGTTGTTTTCTTTCTGCTCGGTGTGCTGTCTTTCTTCAGGCTTTTGCCTGTGTTCTGTACTGGATAGGGTCACTTTGTAGTGAACGACTCGACTCTCGCCTGTTGCTGTTTGACCCTTCTTAGGAAAAGTTGCTCACCTTCTCTGAATCTCTCATTCATGGCAGTTGTGCCGCCAGACACTCCCCTTCTAGTGAATGAGGTGCTTTGGTTTTGTAACTCAGCTGCTATGGAAGGTAGAGGACAGAATAGATTGTTGCTCTTCGGAGTCCGCCGAGATTAAACAAAGATGCTGGTTTAGGAAAATATGCTGGGCACTTTGGATCTCAGTCCCAGTCCCTGACAAAATGCCAAAGTCTTCTCTACAGTTGTTTATGAGAAGACATCAAAACAACAATGAAGAATATTGACCTAATATAGCTACCGTACCCCTGTCTGGAGGTGTTTAATTGAAAACTCGATGTGTTTTTTATGCAGCATCTTTATATGGCCAACGCTCACTCAAGACTCTGCGAGACCTTCTGAGGTAAGAACAGATTTAATGTTCAGTACTTTTATTTATAACTGGCTTCTTTCATATGATGTGATATTCATATGATAAGCTAATAATTATTTGCATGGAATGGCCGATATTAAAATGTTATACTATTTTCGTCTAACTAAATCTCAACTAAAAGCAATGGATATTCATTTTGAGATTTACTAAAGATTACATTTAACAGTTATTATATTATTATTATTTTTTAAATATGAATCTGATTTGAGTTTTAGATGATTGCAAAGGTATACCGAGCATGTACAATTAAATATCCAAAATAACCAATATGGTACAAGTATACTGTATGTGTATCCTGGTTAGACTTTTCTGAAACTGATCGGACAAAAAGTGTATTAAAATATATAGAACTGTTGTGTTTTTTTTTTTTACACAGCACTGTTCTCTATCCATTGTCTTTAGTAGTACACACTGCATTTCTGTGTCACATCTGAGTGTTTGAAATGACCTGAAGTGGTACATTTGTTATGTGAATATGTACTATGTATGCATGTGTATATACTATATATCAGGCAGAGTGCTGTGTAAGAGTATATATGTGCGTGATGTAGGCTTGTTCAGGCACCTGCCAGAAACCTTGGGCACATTTCCCATGCAAATGCTGATTTGTTGACATGCCACCGCATGGGCTGCTGGGCTGGTTTGCATGAGGTGGAATGTCACTGATGGGGCAGTGAGGTAGGAGAAGAGCGATTCTGACCGGATATGGGTGAAATAGAGGAAAATGTGACGGAGGGCTTTGGGGTGTCGGAAAGGAAGGTCAGCAGTGCTTTTTTTTTGTTTTCTATTCGCTGATGTTTGCTGGTGTCATTCACACACAGGACATCCCAGGATCCTCCTGTTCCGTCCAGGTTGAACAGTTTTGCATCGAATGTCTCAATACCATCTGACGTCAGGTCTGATTTTCCTCCTCAGCCTTCACTAACCATTTGTTAATTTGTTGATGTTCCTGTTAATGTTGTTTTTGTGTGATTTTGTTCTGCAGTGTAATGGACGTGTTGAACATACTGCAGGATGACCCCGAGGAACTGCTGCTGGATTTGGGTTTTGGCACTGAGGAGCCTGACATAAAAGGGAGAATCCCATCCCGATTCCTCAGTTACCAGTCCTGTGCCCGTGGGATCAGCTTTCAGCTGTTTCTGGAAGCTCAGCAGAACCGTATGGACGTCGAAAACTTAGATGTCAGAAGTGAGCAACTTTCCTCAAGTTCACGCAAAAATTAAAGCGTTTTTTTTTTTTCTCACTCAAACTCATATGACTTTTTAACTCATATGACTAGCTGTCTTCCATGGAACTTAAACAGGAAATTTCTGAAGAACATTCTTGCCACAGCTTCCTTATAATGAATGTGAAAGAGTAATGGGGCTGTCAAATAAAAAAAATAACTAAACAAAAAACTATTGCTATTTAACTGATTAACTGCAATTAATTACATCCAAAATAAACATTTTTGTTAACATACTGTATGAGTGTGTACTACATGTAATATATATATACATTTTGTATATATATACATATATATATATAAATGTCATGTTTATATATTTAGATATAATATATAAACATATATAACATGTAAATATTTTCTAAATATATACTGTATGTGTTTGTATTTATAGACACATAATCAACACAGTATACATATATTATGTAAATAACCTTTATTTTGGATGTGATTAATCGTTTAACAGCACTACAAAAACCCAAATTGTTGATCTGACTTGTGCACTATTTGTTTTCTTAAGCCAAATCTAATGTATGACAGATATTTTAAATATTCCAACTGTGCCGAGAATTCCAGGCTGAATAATGAAGGTTTCTAATCGACGTAGATATTACATATACGCTAAAGATGCTCTATGCGATGTAGAGCACTAGGGGCACCACAAGAAAAACAAACTTTGGCCAACCAATCGGCAAGAAGAGGTTGTGTTTAATGCGTGTTAAACCCCACCTCTTTTTGCCGATTGGTTGGCCGAAGTTTGTTTGCTCACGTTAAACCCCACCTCTTCTTGCCGATTAGTTGGCCGAAGTTTGTTTGCGCGTGTTAAACCCCACCTCTTTTTGCCGATTGGTTGGCCGAAGTTTGTTTGTGCGCATTAAACCCCACCTCTTCTTGCCGATTGGTTGGCCGAAGTTTGTTTGCGTGCATTAAACTCCACCTCTTCTTGCCGATTGGTTGGCCGAAGTTTGTGTGTGCGCGCATTAAACTCCACCTCCTCTTGCTGATTGGTTGGCCGAAGTTTGTTTGCGAGCATTAAACTCCACCTCCTCTTGCCGATTGGTTGGCCGAAGTTTGTTTACGTGCATTAAACCCCACATCTTTTTGACGATTGGTTGGCCGAAGTTTGTTTGCGGGCATTAAACCCCACCTCTTTTTGCCGATTGGTGGGCCGTAGTTTGTTTGTGCGCATTAAACCCCAACTCTTCTTGCCGATTGCTTGGCCGACGTTTGTTTTTGCTTTGGTGCACATTCTGTGCCCATAGTGTTGGCAAGATTGCATAGAGCACCTTTAATTATGCAGTATACAGTATTGACAGCTAGTTTGATATGGGTACTGCAATCCAAATGTAAAATATTGGCATCACTGCAAAATCCCCCAGTTTAGGTGTTTTCGGAGGTTGAAAGTTGTTTCAATATAGCGTCAAAACAGAAGTTGACACTCCTTTCCTGTACAGCTGCAGTGTGTTGAAAGTCTGATAAGCAGAGTTTAATAAAAGTCAAGCGTCTTAAAACTGTATCTCTTTTCCTTCCGGTGTTTAGATCGGTTTAGACAACTTGAGGTTCTTCAGCAGGTCACCACGACGTTCTCCTCTCTGGTCGGTGCTAACACTCAGAATGTGGATGCATCTACAGCCTCCAAGTTGTCTGCAGAGGCACGAGAGAGGAGAAAACGCATGGCCATGATTCTGCGTAGAGCCTCCAAGAAGAGCCTCAGCCAAGCCAAAACGTTACAGAACCAGCACATGCCCTCTCCTGTGACCTCCTCAGCCCTGTCTGGCCCAGAATCAACTGGGATGCCAGTAGTAGATAAAAGGATCCCTTCCAAACGCACAAGGATGTCAGACAACTGTCTTTCCCCACTAGAAGAGGAGCAGAGCGTTAATTTTGAGGCAGCTGAGCCGGTTCTAAACAGCCCAATGGTAAGAGGAACATCAGATCTTCTAAAGCGTGACTCTGTCCCGCCTTCAATTGAAGAGAGTCTGCAACGGCCTATGGAATCTTTCGAGCTGGAAGAGGTGAAGAAGTAGTATTGATCTGCAGTAATGCCCTCTGTTTCACTTTCACATTATACCCTTTCTAATGTTGTTGCCTTTTTTTTCAGATCCAGAGTTTTGATGAGGGAAGTTTACCTGGGAGCTGCAATGGTCTAGTGGATCCTGGAGGTGCATTTTGTTTCTAAAACACTGCATAGCAATGTGCAAAGTCCTGCTAACTATCCTAGCATTGCACTGACAAGTTTTATACAGGCTAACACGTGTACTTCAGAAAAATGCAATATTGTTCCTTTTGTTCCCTGAAAAGCCAACATTTTTAAAACCACAGTGTGGATTCAAATAATTTACTTGGAACAATTTCCATCGCTGATATTATGCAAATGATTCATGTCGATTGTAGAGTCATTTTCATATGTGCAGCAGGCTACATGCTGTAAAGTTGAGGTAATGTCCACCTGACCACAGCGCTATGGAAAAATGAACTTGTTTGTTTAGTCTGATCAAGAGGCTTTAGTGTTCTTCTGAACGCTTGTGATATCTGTTCGCATGCTAATCTTGATCTTGGTTCCTTGTAGGTGAACGAATTGGGTCTTACGTGATGAGAACAAACAGTTGTCAGTCAGACAGCAGTGGCTTCCTAGAAGAGCCCTTCATACCTGTGCTATCCCAGCAGAACAACCCTGGACCTGAGCTCATGAAGGTAAGACGCGTTTCAGTTCTTTCTTCATTTACATGCTGCATAAACTGCAGTACCTGTATAAATGCTGTAAATAGTCTGTTATTGTGTTAAGTCTTGTTGTCATAAGATAAGAAAAGACAATATATAATTTTTTTTTTTTTTTTTTCAAAAATGTCTTTATATATACTTTTTTTTTAAAATGCATTACACAACCATTCAAATGTTTAGAATCAGAAAGATTATGAAATATTTTTATTTCATTTAAAAGAATCTTGGAAAAATATGAATTATGGTTTCCAAATAATAATAAAAATAATAAGCAGAACAACTGTTCAACATTGAGCACCCAGCATATTAGGATCATGTGACACTGAAGGCTGGGATGGTTTAATGGTTGCTGAAAGCTTTTGCATGGAATAAATTCTAAATTCCGTATTACAATATATTAAAATAAAAAGCAGTGATATTAAATGTAAAAAAATATTTCTTACTAATATTTTACTGTATTTTGGACAAATAAGTGCAGTCTTGGTGAGCATAAGAGATTTCTTTCAAAAACATCTCTCTGACCACAAGTTTTGTAAAGGTTGTGTAATTCCATTTCCTGTCACTAGTGGTAAATAAATGATATGCAGCAGCTTTACCCAAGTAATGTGTGGATGTAATTTAATCATGTAAATGCATAATTTCACAATATTCTTCGAATTGGCTTTGGTATATAAAACCATTTAAACCATTTTTTGTAAAGGCTGTAAAGAAATCCATACTTCAAAAAATGTCAGATTGTGACATGGGCGGCCAACTAATGATACTACCTCACAGGCACGCAACCTCATTTATTAAAATTTCGTTTGCACCGTCGGATGACCACAATTCAATGTAAATTCAACGTCTAATGTCAATGTTAAATTGATGCCCAATACTGACGTCAGCTGACATTGATATATTTTGTTGCTTTAAGGTTGTGTAGCCAAGATCCAACGTTAATTCAACATCACATTGACCTTGAGTCACATTGAGTCAATTTTCATTTTCAACCAAAATGCAACGTCTGTCTGACGTCATGTCCAATGCTAATCTAACATTACATAAACATCCAGTGCCTGGCATAGCTCAACCAATGTTGAGTTTGAGGCGGGATCTTTTCGTTCAAACTAAACAGACATCGTAGTTTTGTGGAAACAATATCTAAAGCCATTATTTTAACCGTTACATTCTGTGCTTTTAGTTGAGCAATTAAGCAATGTGAATATTTACCACTTGCTGGGGGTGTGTTTATGGATCTTGGTCTAATTTCCTGCGCTGTTTCTGCTTTTTGCAGATGCTGAACGCAATATCACAAGATAGCACAGAAGACCAACAGAAGAGATTACAACAGCGAGAAACGGAGGATCCCCCTGCAGATAAACACTACCCTGACGTGGAGTCAAACCAAAAATCCTCACCTACAACACACTCTGGCGAAACTCTTTTGCCAGCTACAGATTCTGAAACTACGTTTGACTCAGGAGAACTGAGGAAGATAATAAGTGCAAAAGAAATCTCTTTGTCGCCGGATATTAGTAAAGTTGGCAGTAATGGTGTTTACACTCTAGCGTACTTTGTACAAATGGATCCCGTCGGTTACCCGTCTGAAATTCGCGACCGACTCAAAGGATCAAGAAGTCCAAACAGTCAAGTTTATAGGGAAGGCATGTCCCTGTTTGAGGAACTGAAATCTGCTGAGACAAACTCCCACTCGAGTCCTACTAAACTGAGGACAGATGTTGCAGAAAAGGAGGTGGATAACTTTACAAATAATCTAGAGGAGGGCAAAAAAGATCCAGCTTTGGATCTGATGCAGGAATCTCTGGCTTCTACCCAAGGCAAAACCTCTGATGCAGCCGCTGGACACAATTCCCCCACAGCGCTCAAACTCAGGAGAGAGTCTTTCTCCAGGAGATCCTGGTCTGATTTGATCACAGATAATGACTCAGGAACGGCACAGACACCCAGCACACAGACACCGTTCACATCAGTGGACACATCTCCACCTCACTTATGGAACTCTGAGGACCATTCTGGACGTTTGCGTACGCGGTCGATATCTCTGGACACGGGACTGTCGTATGAGGAGGAGGATCACAGGCTGCAAGGTGCATTGTGGGCCGGGGCACAACGATGCTTCTACTGCGGGTCACAGATCGGCTACGATAATGGCCGGGCAAAACCTCAACCTGAGCTGTCCTCCAGTCTGCCTGTAAGTAGAAGTTCTCATTCAGTCAACATTTCAAAGTGGATCAAATCATTTCATCAAACAACTTTGATTAACTTTTTTGATGAATCCACTTAAAATGTTGACTACTGTATATTGTACATCTTAAATTATAAGGGATGGATGATATATAGGTAATATATTGATTATTGGATAATTTTTTTAAATTATCGTATGTTGGTCAGTATTTGATATTTAATTGCACATGCTTTTTCCCTGTTTTTAAATGTAGACTGACATAATTTTAAATAACTGAAAGTAATATTTCAAAACAGTAGTTTAATAACACTGTTAAATGTTATCAATAGCAAATCTCAAAATGAATATCCAGTTTTCATATTGCATACATTACAATGGTCTGATACCTACATTTAGTTATAGCATTTTACTTCTGTTAAAAATTTTAATTCATTTAATTTTACATAATATATGAGTGCTGTGTATATTTATTATGTGTTTATTTAAGAAAAATATGTTCTGTTGATATGTTATATATATGTATATATAATATAGAGTATATGAATTTAATTATATACATGTAAATGTATATGTATTGTTTGTAAGTGTTTTGTATGATAAATATACACAGTACATATATTTTGTCCAAAAATTTGTCCAGCTGTTGCCATTGTGGCCCATTGTTTTCATATCTGGTTAAAAAAAAAAAAAAAAAAAAAGACAGAAAGACAGAAAGAAAGAAAAAACACTGGTTGCTTGCTTCATGGTATGTGGGAGGAGCTTCACATTTTCCATGTGCTCTTTACGACCAGTAGATCTTTCCTCTGATTTTAAGAACAAACTTAAGATGAAACATTCTATTCTGGGAAAAACTCTTCTGCCTCTTAAACGTGTGAGATTAAAAGCGATGCGTGCTGCTTATGTTTAATGAGGCTCATTTGAATTTGTATAGTTAATTTACATGTGTAATGGAAAACAGTAGCGAACATTGACCACTTCAGAACCTTCACAGGTTTTAAGCACACGCACCAAAATCCCCTTAAACTCACATCCGCTCATAAACACTCCACTGAAGCTGCCTGCATTTGAAGGTCAGAGGTCATGAATACCCCTCGCTACTGGGAAATCCAGTTAAAACTGCATCAAGGCAGTTTTATTTTAGTATCACTTTAATATTTAATATACAATATATATATATATATATATATATATATACAATTTCAAAAATGTGGTCAAAAACTTGGGAATAGTAAGAATTGTAATATTTTTTAAAGACGTCCCTTATGTTCATCAAGACTGCATTTATTTGATCAATATAAATAAAAACTGTAATAGTGTGAAATATTATTACACTTTAAAATAATGGGTTTCTATTTTAATATCCTTTAAAATTGAAATAGAATTTATTTCTGTGATGCAAAGCTGAATTTCCATCAGTCACATGATCCTTCAGAAATCATTTCTTGTTATTATTATTACAGCTGTGCTGTAAAAGCATTTAATCAAAACATAAATTTTCTTAAAATAGAAATGTTAGAAATTTGACATTGAAGACTGAATTCATGATGCTGAAAATTCAGTTTTGCATCACAGGACTAAATTATATTGTAATGTATATTACATTAGAAAAGTTTTATTTTATACATCATAATAATATTTCACAACATTACATTTTTGTCCTGTATTTTTTTTATCAAACAAATGCAGCGTTGAGGAGCAAAATAAACATTACAAATCATTCTGATCCCAAACTTTTTACATAGTACAGTATGTGTGTGTGTATATATACAGTAATTTTAATGATTTTCTCAAGGGTTTTTTAAGTTTTAAGAAATTCTGTTAGTTATTAGAAATGTTGTTTAGTCATTGAGAAATGGTGCTTGGCAGCAAGCTAAAATAAAATAGGTTTAAGTTTTTTTTTCACGTAACGTTTATTGTATTTCAATTAACACACGTTACTTGAAAAATGAACAGGCTTTGATCAGGGTTGGGTGGTTAATCGGTTGGACCTACCAGTTGGGGGAACTGACGTCATGTTTTAATGAGCCTCTAGCAGTAAACCATAAAGCCGTTGTACACCAAAAACCAGCTTAACTGCTTTTAAAGATCTTGTTTTCTCAGAAGGGATCAAACAGAAGCATATAAATATCCTTCTATTTCTCTTTCCAGTACTCTCTGGAGGAGCTTGAAGACATGGTGAAATGTTTAAGGAAGTTCCGGGCTGTTTTGACAGAAATTGAAGTTAGACTAGAAGAAGATCAAGCATCCGTGATCGGATCTCTGTCAGATTCCCACAGGTGATAACGAATACCGTCATGACGGATATATCATGCTCCTGTATTTTGCAGTGTTTAAAGTTGATTTTGTGTCTCAGGGAGGAAGTGGAAGATGTTTTGAGGCTACGAGAAGCTGTAAAACACGAAGCTGGAACGCTTGAACAGCAGCTGTCTGATTTGGTACATCACTATGACGACAGCATTAAAATGGTATTCAGTCTACTCATAAACTAAACATTAAATATGGTTAATGGGTCAGAATATAAGCATTGGTGCAAAAATGACAAAAACATTTCAATTTGGGGCAAAATGCTTTAAAGCATGAATATGAACCCTTTTTGTTACCAACCAACATCCTTCAGCAGTGCAGTGTACAGAATATATAGCAGAACACCATTGTTTTATCCCTGTACTGTTATGTTTCCAGAAGCTGAATCGGCTCATGGAAGAACAGTCTCAGCTGTGCACCCAACTGCGAATTACACCCTCTGATACGCCCCATTCTGAACCCATCTCATCCAGGAGCGTGGGTATTCAGTGCTGCCTGCCGCCTGTCACGTCCAGTCCACAGCATTGTGCCCATCATCACTGCACCTGTCACGGGGCATGTCAAGATCCACACCGGACCCAATGGGAGGCCAACTGTAAACCAGACAGGCTGGACTTTGTAGCATTTATTAAAAGTGTAAGAAACATCTCGTACCCTCATAATCAGAATAATTAGATCTGATAGTGGTAATGTCCCAATGCATTGTTAATTGTGCATTTTGATCTTTCAGTTGAAAAATTCATTACAACATTCAATGAAGAATAACTCATTGGAATAAGGTTAGTTTTACAGAGTGACCCAATAAAATAAGTTAGTGATTTAATATAATTTTGCAATTCTGACTTTCTCAGAACTTTGAGATTAAAATAAGTTCTATTTTGTTTCTGCCACAGAATAAAAAAAAGGTGGTTGTGAAGTTTTATCTTTTAAACTTTTTTTCTCAAATTTGCATGTGTACAGTACATCTGACAATTCTGACTTATCACCATTTTGACTTAATATCTTGCAATTCTGAATTTTTTCTTTGTGTGAGAGAGAACATAACTTTGAGATATACTCTCAGAATTCCATAATTTATCATGTAGCAAGTTTTTATAAATGTATCTGAAATAAGTTTGGTGAAAGATAAATATTTTATGGGATCTGAATGGAATTTGACTTAAATGCAACATATGCAACAACTAATAATTTTGTTCTTTCCTTTGATGTAGTGACGCAGCAATGCAGCAGCAGTGAAGATCTGTCTTTTTGAAGCACTAACTCTTGAGCACCGAACTAATAAAGCATTATGTATATACCTTTATCATGTGTCCCTTTAAGTTTTTATATGTGAATACACGTCTCTTATAATGTAAAGTGAACCTCCTCCCAGTAGTATAGCACTCTCTTGTTCCCTCTCCCTCTTTGTCTTTGTAATGAAACACTCCATATCATTGTGGTGTTGCACTGACCATATAAGGAAGCTGTTGCTCTCCTGATGAAGCAGTGGATGACATAGTGATGATCTGATGGTCCTGAGATGCACTCCAACAGTTATGGCTCAGTCTCAGGAAACAAAACCTTTCGCTGCTTTAAATGTCAGTAAGCCTACTTTTTAATAACTGGTTTAAGAACCTTAAAGAAATAAAAATTTCCCAACTGGGACCGTTGTGGGGACCATGCAATCGTGAACTAGCATTTAGAATACAGTCTACTAATACAGTAGGGCTTTCTCAGTAGCTAATTCTCTGAATTAAATTTATGTAACATTACTGATATTTAACTTGTGTTACTAACCAAGATTAGGTTAGACATTCCAACAGTAAATAGGCCTGTTGTTAGTACTATGCACGCAGTTTTAGTGCAATAAATCAGAAGGGATTACAAATCATCACAACAGGCTTTCAAAACATTTTGTGCCATAACTATTCAACTGTTTGTCGCATTAAAATGTTATGGGGAATGTTAACATTACGGAGTTGAAGGCTTCGTGTCTACAAACTATTGACTGTTTTGCCACGTAAGATCCAAAGTATTCAGCTTTATAATATCTCTTCTTCTTTTACAATTAACAGTTAAATAAATAATTAAATGCTGAGTAAGAAACTTACCTGTTTTGAATCGTTTTATCAGAAATATTTTGATGCCACTTCCTAAAATATGTTCTCAGAAATACAAAAAATTACATTTTGTTTTAAATCGTTGTACTGCTAAGTTAAACAAATGTAAATTTACCATAATGTTAGCATTTGTAATGTTTAAAAAATGGCACATATTGTAACCCTCATTCCCTGAAGGACCGAAACGGAGATGTTACGTCATTGACTGACGTCATGAGATTCCGCCTAGGAGACCAATCAACCCTGATCTTTGGAGAAAATGCCAATGAGAATTGGCCAGTGGTTTTTGCATGCCTAGCCACTCCCCTGTACATACGGGTATATAAGATGGTGGCGTGCAGACCATCATTAGGTTTCTGCTGAGGAGCCGATCGCAACCGACTCTTCAGCGCAGTCTGACCTTGTGGCAAGAGGGACGTAACGTCTCCATTCCCTCCTTCAGGGAACGAGGGTTACATACCTAACTTGAGACATTCCCTTTCAGTCAGTCACTATGACGTTACGTCATTGACTGATGCCATGGGGTCCCAATGGAAAATGCCACAACCAGACGTAACCGTTTGGAAACACTGGAAGAAAGTGCTTGGATCCAATGGAATGGCGCTGCAAGCTGACAACCGCCCGGCTTCCAGGAATTACCTGATGATGTTACCCAAAACACAGGAGGACACGGGAGGACACAGGATCCACGCCAAGATTGTAGAATCTAGCGAAGGTATTGGGTGTTGCCAACCCACAGTTCTGCAGATGTCTGCTATAGAAGCGCCGTGCACCAACGCCCAGGAATAGGCGACACTCCGGGTGGAGTGGGTTCTCACCCCTAGGGGTACACGGCTCACCTTGGGCCTGATACGCCAAGGTGATGGCATCAACCACCCAATGGGCCAATCTCTGTTTGGAGACAGCATTCCCCTTTTTCTGTTCTCCGAAGCAAACAAAGAGCTGCTCTGAGCTTCTGAAACTCCGGGTGCATTCCATGTAAAAGCGCAGAGCACGTATGGAACACAGCTACTCGAGGGTCGGGTCTGCCTCCTCCGAGTTCATCTCTTGCAAGTTCACCACTTGATCCTGAAAGGGGGTAGTGGAAACTTTGGGCACATAACCAGGTCTGGGCCTCAGGATAACGTGAGAGTAGGCCGGACCAAATTCAAGGCACAAATTGCTGACTGAGAATGCGTGTAGTTCTCCCATCCTCTTCATGGTAATGAGCGTGAGCAGGAGCCAAGTTATTATAGACAAAAACTTCAGCTCAACTGCATCAAGCGGCTCAAAAGGAGCTCTTCGCAATCCAGCCAGGACGATGGAGAGGTCCCAAGAAGGGATTAGGTGCGGTCTGGTTGCGTTCAACCTTCTCGCACCTCTAAGAAACCTGATGATCAGATGGTGTCTTCCTAGCGAAAGCTTGTCATGATAGGCCGTGACATGACAGCAACATAGACTTTCAGAGTGGAAGAGGACAGCCTCCATTCCAAAGCAACCCACGGCGAGAGGAGCACCAGAGGAGCACCAGTCAGTGAACCGACCCCACTTCAGTGCCGAGGGGGAATAAAACAACTAGAAGTGGGAGGATTCTTGGGAGGCAAACAGATCCACATGGGCTTCCCCGAATTGACTCCAAATCTGCTCCGCAGTCTTTCAGGAAGACTTAGCGGCGGCAAGCTCTACGCCCCTGCTGAGGTGTTCCCTCCTTCGGAGCTGCCAGGGGTGGAGCAGGTGTTGAAGCCACAGGGGGGCGCCGTCTGCCCATTGCCCGTGTCTTTGGCATCATGCCGGGGCATGATGTGTTTGATGGCCTCCGTCTGTTTCTGGACTGCCGAGAACTGCTGGGCAAAAGTTCTCGACAGTGTCACCGAAGAGGCCACCCCGGGAGATGGGTGCGTCAAGAAAGCGCACTTTGTAGGCGTCACACATCTGCACCAGGTTCAGCCAGAAATGCCACTCCTGGACAACCATGGTGGACATCACCTGACCGAGGGGCCTTCATCGCCATGCGCAGATCATGCATCAACCTCTGGTCAGAACTACCCTTGTACAGTTTTTTTAGTGCCTTGGCCTGGTGGAAACCACTGGCCAATTCTCATTGGCTTTTTCTCCATAGAGTCGATCGGTCTTCCAGGCGGGATCCCATGATGTCAGTCAATGACGTAACGTCATAGTGACTGACTGAAAGGGAGCGGCACTTTCAGAATTTAGGGATCACGTGTAATCCTTATCCTTATCCAGACTGACCAAGTTTTTAAGTTTACATTTATGTCCTTGCCAGATGCTAACTTACCAGGCCCCTTTTAACAGGGAAGTATGGTTTAGTGAATTAAAAAATAATCAAAACCACTTCACACACTCTCCGTACTCGCTCCACGCAGGAGGAAACACCATTCACATCAGAGGAGAAAAGAAAGACATCAAAGCCTGTCAGTAAACAATGTCTGCATTGTTTTCCATTATTATTCATTTCCTCTTGTTCACACTCTCCATTGAGCTAGTAATGTTGTTCTTGTGATGAGTGTAGCTGCATAAAATTATTTTAAATGTTATTAGGCGTTTTATGATATGGTATATTTTAATTATATATGGACACACATTAAAACACTTAAAAAACCTAATGAAGTAGAAATCATTGCATCGAAGACAATGTCTCAACACACTCCATTTTACCAAACCTCACACCCATCGTGTTTGAATCACTACTGAAAGTGTTGTATTGTTTCATTAACCTTGATGACGTGCGTTCATGGAAGCTGGGATGATTGACACATGACAAGGGCCCCTATCACCATGACAACAGGCTCTAATGAAGACAGAATTAGAGGAGGCCCCTCCTCCTGAAGTACATAACCCCTGTCTTTGATCTGGCCTGCACTCGCTCTCCGTCCCTGCTGCACTGAGGTAAGGCCTCTCTCCCTTTCTTATTATTCACTTTCTAGATTTAAAGATAAATACTAAAGATTAATAAATTATATATATATATATATATGGGCTATTTTATGGTGTAGCTATGCTTAATTTTTGGTGGACACATAAACTGAAGCAAATGTTATGTTACTTATTGAGATTTGACTTATATCTTTTTCTATATATCTATTTCATATAGATTTCCGGTAAATGTTAATTGATTAATACAATTACATTTAATAACCATAATTATTAAATGTTAATGTATATATTAAACAAATTGTTACAGTATATATATTTAGCGTGGTCAGAATTGTATTCTTATTAAAATATATGTTATTTATATAATATATACATTTTTGTCATATTAATATATTTAGATATATATGTGCATGAAAATATGAAACATGAAAATTACTCAAAAAAAGCAATAAAAATAAATGGAAAACATATAAAATGTGTGTTTTTGTGTCCCAAAAGCTTTTTTCATTGCTGTTTATATTATTTTTGATTGCTGACTGTGCCTCAAATATACATTTTGCACATTTTATCTACTATTTATATTTATTAGATTTAGTCTTCAGGAAAGTTTTTTGGGAAAAACATAGAATTAAGCATGTTAACAGTTTTTTTTTTTTTCATATATATATAAATTTAATGCAATGCATTTAAGTATTATGCTTTGACATTACATAATTATCCATAATAATATTAAATTCAGAACCTAAAGTGAGAAGCTATGTTGTTTAATCCGTTTGCTACCATTCACATGTTCAGTAAATATGCTTTCCAGTAAATATGACAGAGCCTTTGTCATGTATATGAGTGTGTGTGTGTGTGCTGAGCTGCTGTTATCTGATACCTGAACAGACTGCTGTGGGAAGCATGTCCACTGACTGTGTGAGGTCACTCTCAGACAAAGCCGAACACACACTCACCATGCACGAACATCTCTGTGAGTACCACAGCCTGTTTTTCACCGCATTTCTGCATGTGTATCTGCACGCACAATGTTATCTTCAAGGAAAATAGCTACATAATGACAATAAAAAGGGTCAAAATGTGGGTGAACAGCATCCAGTGGGAGTAACAAAGGCGTAACAGATGGCGACGGTCTGTCTGACACACACAGACCAGCTTTCTGAACCTGTCTCTGAAATGTTCTCCTGCAGATGGGAACCCTGAAATGGATAATCAGAAGCACATCTCCGAAGAACACCAGCAGGACAAACTGGGACAGAAGAAACCCCGCAGGAAAGACACTCCCGTACTCAACAGCCCTCCGCTCATACCAGGCAAGATTTTTGTCATCCTTTCACTCAATCACCCTCACACCCTCTCCATCCATCTCTTTGTCTCAGTTCTTTGCGCTTTTCTTTCGCAGGCGTGAGATTGATGAAGACAGAGGCTCGAATGATTCATCAGGAGGATGAGGAGAAGGAGATGAAGAAGTAGATGTCTTTAAAAACATTCTTTTAAATTCTTGTTACTGTTGTTTTTGATTTGTCATCTGAGCCTTCATTAAATGTAGGTTTTGCAGATATTTTCCGTGTTGTCATTTCATTATTTGAGTGTTATTCTGTAGAAAAACTACTTGGAATGATGCAAAGAACATCTTTTTAATTCCAACATGAACATCGTAGCAAAGAGGTTGGAAAAGTGGGAATATGGTGCATGTGTTTTATTTTTATGTCATACAGAGACGATTTTTATCTAAATTTGATAATCATCTGAAGAACTACTATAATAATTCTGAAAGTAGTGCTCAACATAGTATGTACTTGTACAGCTGTTTTAGTGTGTGTTTATGTATGAACAGCTGCTTACATTAACTGGGTACAAAATCAATGTTGCACAATTTATAAGATATTTCTGCCTAATGTTCATTATGATAATTAAAATAAATAAAAAAATAAAAATCATCTGATTATTTTTAAAGCATTCATACTTCATGGTAACATCTATTGTGGTCCCTTAATGCTTTTGTACTTTTTTTTTTAAAAACAAAAATGTATTACACGATTCTTTTTTGTATGGCAACAATTAAAAACATACATTATTAAGGCAATGTGCAGCATAGCTGAAAATTAGAATGCCCAATAAATAAATAAATAAATAAAATTAAGCAAAAGCAGCCCTTCCTCCCCAATATGGTTCTAAATATATTTTATGGTTCTAAAAAAAAACCAAAAAAAAAAAACCAAAAAAAAACCCCAAGTATATATATATATATATATATATACATAACTTTAGAAACAATGTTATAAATAAATAAATAAATAAATATATATATATATACACGCATTTGTTGTAGTGTTGCATGTGTTTAATTTATGTTGTTTAAAATAATAATTAAAATTGTATGGGAATACAGTTAAAAGTCAACAGGGCAACAGGCATAGACAATTTAAAATAATAATTACAAGATATATATATATATATATATATATATATATATTAGTGCTGTCAAACAATTAACCATGATTGATTGCATACAAAATTTTATTGTTTGCATAATATACGTATATGTTTTGTGTATATTCTTTATGCATAAATACACAAACATACAGTATATATATTTATATTCATATAATTTATATTATAAATAAATATATGTAATATATAACCATAACTTGTTTTTGAAATATATACATGCATTTATATATACATATATATATATATACATAATAAATAAACACAGCTAACATATATATATATATATCTATATATATATATAAATACATAGGTTTTGTACTGTTTTTAAGTATTTCATTTGTTTATTATTGTATCTATTAATTTATTGTCTGTATACACTCTTCAGCGAAACTGTTTAATTGTGGAAGTACTGTCCTAGTTTTTTGTTTAGTTTTTTTTCTTTTGATTTTGGTTTGAAATAGCATCACTCAACTCCATCCATCCAGTGTGTGTGCTTTAGATGGGGTCACCTCCCCCGTCTCAGAGAGATGCTCTGTAGGTGTTTGGCCTTGCTACGGGGGTCTGTGGGTTTGCCGTCCTCTTTCTGCGGTCGGGAGGGCAAGTAGGAGTTGGCACAGTAACTGGGTTTCTTACTGTATCTGACCAGGTGGTATTTGCGGCGAGTGGGAGCTGCAAAAAACAGAGCAGATTCTTAACAACCATTCTCTTAATACAGTTTCTGTACATTTTTTTATTGAATAATCGAAAATTAAGACTCAAACCCGTCATCTGAGCCCTTTGAGTAAAGATTTATTGTCACAAAAGTGCAATTAAGGAGCATCGAAACAAGCATGATCACATGACCACACCTGCCTTATGATTGAATTTTTTTTTTTCTTTTTAAAATAAAAAAGTAATGAATGCATAAACAGACATTAATGTACAACAAAATAAAATAAAACAATCTCATACTTTGGGAAGTGATAAAAAAAGGTAAACAAAACAAAGTGTGCTTGATTGCAGTACACTAGATGGCCAACAGATGGCTGTCCAGCACTGTATGATTTATACTGCTAGTGCTGATCAGAGCATCATTTCATTTTACTAATAGGAACTGGTCTGTGTTTGAGTGCCGGAGAAGATATGCAGTACATGAGGATTTCAAAGCAGAAAAAAACCAAACAAATAATAATAAAAACAGCTTAGTTTTGACATTGAGGTTTCCTGGCAAACACATACATGTACTCAACACATTACAGTTACCACAAAGCAGAACTAAACACACTTATTAAGGCAGAATCTCGCTGTGCCATATTTACTCATCAGCTTCAATATTCTCGAAATGTACAGCATTTCACCTAAATGATCACATTCTGAGCCTAAATGTGCTTAAAAGGGACTTGAGAGGCAAGACATTTCTAAAACACAGTTATAGTCTAGTCTAAGAGCTAGTGTGTGCAACTTAGTATGTACTCATTTTATCCAGCAAGAAAGTTTCTTAATCAGTATTTGTGTAATGCAAAAATATTCAAACGTATATGCTTTTTATTTTATTTTTTGTTACTATATATTTATATGCGTGTGTGTGCATATACATATATATTTTTACACACCCGCATTTATAAATATATATGGCTTGTTTTGAGAATGTTATGATATATTTGCAAAATGTCACTAAATCTGTGCTTGTGGAAATTGATTAGGAGGGGATGGGCACTGACCAAAATAATAATCAGAACAAAATTATATCATTATTATATTTCATAATATAATATTTCATAATGGCACAGTATCGACCAATCAAATGAGTTTTGCAAAGTTCGGCCTCACAGTTGAGAAGAGCAACATGCTGACATTCACATCTGACTCAACTCTCTGGTAAAAAAAAAAAAAAAAAAGATGAAATCACTTCAACGTCTTTCAAATATGAAAAAAATTAGATATGTGTAATGACTCAGAACCGAGTCAGAGGAGGACAAATAAACAGGAAGATGAATGTCAACAGAGAATAATTCACAAGGATCTGTAATTAATAATAGATTTAAGGCAACAATGCTTCCTTCTTTTTTTTTTTTCTTTCTTTTTCACTTTCCAACCAATGACTCATAAGAAATATGCATGAATAATGGCTTGCAATGACCTCCAGATAAATGACGTACAGACATTATAATCATCTTTGGTTGAGGCAGTCCAGACATTTACACAGGATTTTGCTGCTTATTTATGACAGCCTATTTACAAGGAGGCCTTTTTTTTTTTTTTTAACTTTTTTTCTGCATTTATGTATGAAAGTGATTTACAGAAAGATTCACAGGGACAGGTGTATTATACTCTGAGAAGATGAGCGGCACAGACAGGGACATAAATACCTCGCTAGGACAGTGATCTATAGTTTATTAATATCACGCAGCACCTGACAGAAGATGCTCAAACTTTCTACTTTCTAAACATTCTATTTCCTTTTAATCTGTCATTATTCTCAGAGGCTGCAGGAAGAGTACACCTTCCTAAAATTAATCTATATTGTTCATAGTTTATACCAAATTTCCCTATTAACAATTCATAAATAATATAATCTTTTATATACATTACATACAAAAATAGAAGAAAATTCAAACTATAACCTAATGTCAAAATAATTCCATCTACTACTTTTTAAGGGTTTGAAGAGCTTACAATGTTGGCAGAGGTTTAATTGGCCCATCAGATTTTGGTTAATAAAAACACAGAAATCAGACATAATTTGTTATTGAAAAGGACAACTCTACCTTCATTCATTATAAAAGACCTCAGGCTCACTAAGACTAAGGTTTGTTTTGTCATCTGAACAGATTTGGAGAAATTGAGCATTACATCACTGATTCACCAATGGATCCTCTGCAGTGAATGGGTGCCGTCAGAATGATAAATTAGTTAATTCTTACAAACAACTGGCTTTTCACTTCACAATATGTTAATTAATGGATTGGAGTCACGTGGAGTATTGTGATGTTTTGATCAGATGTTTGGACTCTCATTCTGACGGCACCCATTCACTGGAGAACAAGTGATGCAATGCTAAACTTCTCCAAATCCGTTCCTGTGAAGAAACAATCTTAATTGGCCAGAGCGAATTTTCATTTCTGGATGAACGTGTATAGTGGGGGTCAAAAATGATTTGCTAATTTAGTATTTTTTCTGTGTAATGAATGAGAATATATTTATATAAAAATAAAAAAAATAATTTAAATTACAATATGCTAAATGTATTAACAATTTGAATGCAAAAGTTGAAAAAATGTACAATGAAACCACAAAACAAGTTGCATGGGTATATTTGTAGCAGTAGCCAAAAATACCTTGTATGGGTCAAAAGGATTGATTTTCTTTTTTCCAATAAATCATTAGGATATTAAGTAAAGATCATGTTCCATGAAGATGTTCATGTACATTTCCTACAGTAAATAAATTAAAATGTATTTTACTATTATTTTAGAACTTAGTTTGGACAATTTTAAAGGTGATTTTTTTGCACCCTCAGATTCTAGATTTTAGATGTCTTATCCTAACAAACCATTTATCAATGGAAAGCTTATATTCAGCATTTTCAAATATTGACACTTATGGTTACTGGATTTGTGGCCCACGGGCACATATGTACTTTTTTCTTCCCCCCCAAGAAAACCCCAGATTTTCATCTTTTGGACCCCATTGTATAAGCTATAATTTTCTTTGAAATTTCTCATTATCCAGCTGAAGTATATATATATATATATATTGTGCAAATCACATATGACAAAATATTTTGAACAGTTTGTCAAACTAACTCCAATTGGTGAATTTACAAATCTATGATCAAAGTGATATTGGCAAGGATACTAGCAAAGTATTATGGGCCGTTAAACTACAGATCAAACCCTCAATCACATACACGGATCGTCATCACGAAGCTCCTGAAAGCATATATGTACAGAAGACACACGCAATGGAAACTGTACAGTCTCAGTATCAACACAGAACAAAAAAACAAGACGACAGCAACATTGAATTTACGACCAACACAAATAAAAATAAGAGGTAAACAAACAGTTCTGCAGACATTCTTTGGATGCGGTGACGACGGTGATCTGGTTGCATGAGGGACTGAAGTTCTTTGAAGTTCTCCGCTCACGGTCTGTGCAGGGTTGGCGCTTGAGCCGTCAGCAGATGTCGCATTGTCCCCGAGGGAAGAACATCAGCTGGGGTTGGCCTCCATCCACTTAATGTGGGGCACATTCCATCTTCATGCATGTGGCTTAGATGACAAGTTTCCACCGTGGCACAATGCATGACTTTGAAAGACCAAAGACTTAGTTCTCTAATGGTTTTGTGTGTCTCTGAACCAAAACCTGGAGCACATCCTTGAAGTCAGATGTGAATTGAAGAAAGTATGGAAAAAAAAAAAAAACTCCATCAGAGATATGGTGTGTCCTTAAAAAAAAAAAAAAAAGTATAATAAAAAATAACCACCAGGTGACAGCATAGTACAGGATTGGGAGTGCTGTTAGTTTGCATCAGGCGCAGATGCAGCGGCTGCACTGTCTGCCAGTGAAGAGATCCCACAGTTACTGTGCTCGTCTTCTGAGTCTGCAGAGGAGAGCAGATATTGGGCACATTTACAGCTCTGACTGATGTCTGACAGGGGAATGAGGCGCTACGACAACTCACATGTACGGTGTACATTTTAGGACATCCTCAGACCTCAGTCATAAAATGAGAAGGCGTCATGCCTCAGACTAAACGGCCTTTGTCAATGCACCAAACGGCATCGTGACTTAGACTAAAAGGCTTCAGGTCTCG
>JAUMHQ010000090.1:14063227-14076171 GCA_032361165.1 Enteromius paludinosus | reverse complement strand
GAACCGTTACCGTGGCCAGAAAACCGTGATACAAACCGAACCGTGGGCTCACTGTACCGTTGCATCCCTAATATATACATATATATTAGGGGTGGCCATAGATTAATTGTTTTAATCTAGATTAATCTAGATTAAAACAGCTCATTTGATTTCTGCCGAGGCATTCAGAATATGTGTGCTATGTGAATAATGACTAAAAGTAAAGCCCTATTCAGACAGGAATAGTTTTACAGGGGGTCGTTAGAGAATGTTTTGTTTCACAGACGTACTTGGTGATTTTAATCCCATCCCAATCTGCCATGTCTGTGTTTTTCTCTCACAACCTCTGTGATAATTCTAGTCTGAATGCGGTGTCTGTGATATCCTTTTTTTACAACGTACAACATTTCCTTGTGTGTTTTGGCCAATGCGATATGTCGTAGATGCTCTTCCCGCACGGACGTTTAATATATTTTGATATATAAAATAAATAAATAAATAAATACAAATAAAGAGCCAGATCACGTAAACTGTTAAGACTGACTATTTTAATATCAGTATCAGGTAAGATTACTCACATTCATTTCTGCACTCGGTTACATACCCTCTCACCACTGTAATAAACACGGAGGTGTTAGTCCCGTCCCAATAGGGCTAGTGCAATTCGGCTAGATACACATCCGTGCTAAAATATCAAGGTGGAAGTCGTCATGTCTTGCGTAGTATAGACCCAGCTCATACATATTTTCTTAAATATATACATGCATCTGTTTGCAAAGTTTACACACATATATTATGTAAACAAAAACTTTTATTTTGAATACGATTAATCGCGAATAATCGTTTGACAGCACTTATTTAAATAACATTTTAAATTATTTACGTATTTTTTGGCATCTGCTAACAACCAGCCAGTATATAAATATCATTACTGGCTTTGGCCATTACCAATAGTCTGCATCATGTACAGTATTTAACGTCCTTAAATACAAATGTAATGTTAATAATAATAAGAATGACAAAAAAAAAAAACTAAAATAATCAAAACCCATCAGTCAGCCACTAGTTTATATAAGGTAAACCCAAGTATCGGTCACTACAATTGGTAGGATTAGAAATAGTTCTGGAAAAAGGTTAGACACAAAAAGCACCACATTTTGTTAGAAATATCAGGATAAAATCATTAAATTTGAAAACTTTGATCCTCACCGTTGTGCGCTCGCTGACTGTTGTCCGTGTCACTGCTGGTCTCGGGCTCTTTGGAGTCGGACGCTGGTGTTTGAGCCCCATTCACCCCCCCTGGGTCTTTATTACCCTCTTCCTCTCTGGGCTGTTGCTCTGTGGGCTCCTTGTTATCGCCTGTAGCTTCTCGGTCTGTCTTTGAATCCTTCTCTTGTCTCGTGTCTTCCTTCCGTTTGTCTTGAGATTTTACACTCGAGTCTGTGTTGATCTTGTCTTCTTTTTTAGCACTATCGCCTTTGCTGTCACTGCTCTGTGTGTCTGTGTCGGTTTTATTATCTTTCTCCTCGTTCTCCTCCTGTTTGGCCTTCTCTTCCAGATCTAACACAGACAAATTCAGTTCATCAGTACTGACGCTGCGAAAGTGAGGTCACCTTAAGCATGAAAAATTATGAATATGAGATACGGGATAAGATTTTTTATCAATGTTGCATGTATTGGATCACATTAAAGCAACTATACTGTTAAACATAATGAAATATATTTTAAAATGTAAATTATTGCTGTGATGCAAAGCTGATTTTTAAGCATCAATACACCAGTCTTCAGAAATAATCATTTTTATATCAATGTTGAAAGCAGTTGTTCTGCTTAATAATATTTTCTACTAACTATAAGTAACTTTGCAACTACATGTCAACTAGCAGTCATTAGAGCTCTTACTCTCGTGATTTTCTGGTCTCTAGATATGGCCTGGATCCATTGTCCAACCAGTGCATCACTATTTGATGTATCTTTAACTTATGTTCAGCATAAGTTACCAAATAGCCAAATATTAATATTTTAGGGGTTTGTTTAAATCCCTAGCCCTTAGTATGAACAACAGGAGAAAGCATTACTAATAATTTACAACAAACCATCTCGATTTCTATTAAGTGCATACAGTATGTACGCGTTTATACCTTTGGCTGCTTGTGCTTTCCATTTTTCTCTGTTTTTATGCACTTCCTCGTTCCAGGTGCTTTTGAAGGTCTTAAAATCGACAGTGTTTATGGAGCAGTTCAGGGAAGTGCCGCCCTCCGAACCAGTGCTTCTCACAGTAGAGCGTTTCCCGTCTGATGGGATGTTATTCAGACTGCACAAACACACACATAGACCCACAGGCTTAGCTTTTATTTAGCTTCCTGTAAATGTTTGTCTTTAGATTTTATGGAAGTACATCACTTTTAAGTGTAATGTCATTCGTTTTCAAGCTGATGGAGGATACCAAGAGTTTCCATGACTAGATACAGGATGTGCGTCCAAATACTACAGGTACATTACTCACCTGACACCCAGGCATGTTTGGTACAGTAGTTCACACAGAATGACCTCAGAGTGCCCTCCACTAATATTGGCACCCTTGGTAAATCTGAGCAAAGGTGACTGTGAAAATAAATCTGCTCTGTTTATCCTTTTGATCTTTTGTTCAAAAAATGTACAAAATTCCAACCTATCGTTGAATTAAGACAATTCTTTATCTTAAGAATTGACAAAAATCTCATTGTGAAATAAATGTTTTTCTCTAATACATGTTGGCCACAATTATTGGCACCCCTAAAATATGTTATGATATATTTATAAAATATCTCTGAAGTATATTCCCATTCAGATTCACAATTTCGAGCACTCCAGGGTGATTATGAACATGGAAATATCCAGCCCTGGCTTCCTGTTTCACATAAACATATTTAGGAAGGAAACAGCCCAAAATCCCAACACAATGAGAAAAAACACAAACATCAAAATAAACACAAGAATTGGTCACTGAGCACAAAATGAAGCTTTGCCATGGCTGTCCCAGTCTTCTAATCTGAACCCTGAGTGAGGTGAACTAAAGAGGAGGACCATCATGGAGCTGGTAATCTGTAGGGTCTGGAGTGATTCTGGATGAAGGAGTGGTCTCATTTCTCCTTTCAGGAGTTCTCCAAACTCTTCAGGCATTACAGGAGAAAACTCAGAGCTGCTATCTTGGGAAAAGGACGTAGCAATAACTGGGTGCCAATAATTGTGGCCACCACAATTAAAAAAGTGGCTTTTCTCTCCATTTTCAATTGTTTTACTTCAATGATAGGTTGTGAAGTTTTTGAATGAAAGATCAAAAGGAAAAACAATGCAGATTAATTTTCATAACCACCTTTGCACAGATTTACCAAGGGTGCCAGTATCAGTGGAGGGCACAGTATGATGGAATTAAAGTAGTAGGTTATGAAAGGAAAGATTCAAGGTTAAAATGCCCCTATTATGGGTTATGAAAGATTAATATTTTGGTTTTGGGAGTCCCCAACAAGTTGTCATGCATGCAAGGTCAAAAACCTTTGGACTTTGCATTCAGTCCAACATGAAAAGATGAACAAGCGGGTGGGCATTTGTTAATGTTTCATGTTGAAGAAGTCAACATGAAACGGCTTGAGATTGGTTTTAAAACGACTCGTTTCAATGATTCAGAGAAATTAACTTTATACACGGTGCATAATCTCATAAGCTCATTTTCAAAAATCCATAGTAGGGGCAATTTAAAACAAAAAGTTACCTCATATTTAATTTCCATGGCTTTTGGATGAAGACAAATTAGATCAATTTGCTATTTACTTATTCTGATTGGTTTGTGAAGCACTTTGACTCACTGACAAGAACAGACTGATTTATTCACCAAGTTTTAATTTACACAAGTGCAATGTCTAGTCAATAAATATGTTTAATTTTTAGCTTTTCAGAAGTTAATGTCAAGTTAGTAGGCTCTTATTCTCACCAATGTTGCATTTTATTGATCACAATGCAGTAAAAACTATTTATGAACGTATTTAAAAAAAAAAAAGCATTCCATGTTTTAAGAAACCAGCACTGTTCCCCACCTGGACCGTCTGAATCCAGCCAGACCGGAGGGTGAAGCTTCTTCGATCATTGGAGTCACGATTTTCTCAATCATGTCTGTCAGCACAGTAAAGGTGGGCTCCACAATGAAATCAATGAAACCTGTTAAGGAAGTGAAATGAGCATCATAACACACAGGATCGGGTATACCATATCCTATTGATTCACACACAAGCTTGATCACTCACCGATCTGAGACTGGGCCACCATGGTAGACTTGCGGTCACATAAAGGAGAGAAAGGAAGTCCAAGCTCTGCCTCCTTATCGCCCTAAATCAGAAAGTAGAAGAGGACTAATACCAATTAGTATTAGTTTTCAGGTAAAGGGTCCAACTCTCTTTAATAGGCTTTTTATTCTTTAAGACCTCTATAAATTACTTTATTTGGAGTTTTTTTATTTACACACAATGCTTTATTAACAATACACATTTCTTAATATTATGTCTAAAATGTGCTTTAATATCACTATTAATAAGGACTGTACGACCTCTGTATAATATCAGTTTTTAAATGCAAGACTCAATCCTATTATCCTTCAGTATATCTTTATTTGGATTTCAGCACTATGTCCACACAATTAAAGTGCACTGAGGACACAATCAGTTGTTCCAATTTAGCATACTTCAAGTACTGTATAACAGTGTAGTATACTGAAAGTATCATCCTAAAAATGACCAATTAAATAATATTTTCACACTTGTTGTGCATAATTTGTCAAGGCTGGAACTTATTTGAAAATGACACACAACATACACTATGCAGCTCACAAGTGATATTCACTTATCTCTCATTTCATTTGACTAACACAGTTGTCTTTTTGGTAAATTTGCATTTAAAAGCGACAAAAAGTTTTGTAATGTGACTACTGTGACGCGGTTCTTTTTAACTCTGAATCTCACGGAATGTTAACATCCAGTATTATGCTGACTTTTTGTAATCAATTGAGAAATTAGATATCTCACGATATGACCTCTCTAGTTCCTGATCAGTTCAGACACAATAAAGATTTGGGTTTAGGTTTCAGCTCATTTCACCACAACTGAAATCCCTCTTGTTCAGCTCAGCTGCATACTCATTATTCTCTGAATCAGTTCATAGCACTTCATTTCCAAACACCAAAGATAATCACGACAAACAATATCTGTAATTATCTTTGTTATGATTGTCTTTTGACCGTATGATACAGCTATGACCTCTAAACAACATTGAATTCTATACAAATTACGTTCCTCTGGTTGTTTTGCCAGTCGTACTTTTCGCAGTCACCATTCATTTCCTGCGCAACGCTGAGTGATATTTCATTCCTGACCCTGAAATTGCAATTATAATTTCTGAGGGTGATTTCCCCGTGATGAACCGCTCATTTATTAGCTGAAACATGTCAATAAATCAAAGATTCAATTTCACTCTTGTAGGAACACCAAGATGGGGCCGGTGTGATATCAAATCAGACAATGGGAAGTTAATTGGTTTGGCACTATGAGGAGATACTCATCTCTAAAAAACACACTGTGTTTGGATCAGAATTAGATCCGTTTTCATTTAGCAAAGAAATTGAGCTATACTTCGTTATTTATTCAATCATACAAGAAAGAAAATGTCCTGAAAAGCAATTCTGAAAGACTTCATAGAGATACAAAAACTGAAGGCACAGAGCGAAGCAGCGGAGATTCAAATATTGAGGCTAGAACGCGGGAAATGGATGCACGTTACAGGCTTGGAATGCTAAATAAGATTAAGGCTCAATTCCGAGATTAGATAAGAATGCTGATGACCACAGAATGGGAATGAGAGCGATAGAGAGAGTGAGAAAACCCTCACTGTATGATTGAAGAACCATAAAAACGTCTACAGGACGCTGCTCTCAGCTTCAGACAAGCATACCCACAGACCATTCACGCCCCGCCTGATGCATATTGCTTACAAAAATAGCAAGAGCTTTCTCAAAACCTCAATCTGCGGTCTGACTGTGAACACAATTTCCGGGAGTCAGGGTGCTCAGGGTTTTATAGGCCCACTGGGAAACAGAGATGTGTTTACAAGGTATTGGGGCTGCTGCAATGATGAGCACTTCCTAGAAAGAGCTGGGATGGTTTCGCAAGGTTTTCGGGGAATGAAATTCAAACCATAGATTTGTTTAAGGCACTTGTTTGGTAGCTAGTATGCAGGATATTTTCGACGACAACTGTATATTCTATTTTCTATTCCGGAAAATACCATATAAAGTCTTTAAACGAGAAGACTTGCAATAACTGTCACCTATCATCTTTTTCAAACATCTAAAATAGCAACTCAAAGTGTCTGGAAGTATGCCCATAAATCTGTGTGTTGATCTTAATACAGTATAATACTTTCATATGGAAACCTATTTGCACGATTCCTGTATATATATTTAGTTTTGCATTTGCACAGTATAGTTTCCAGACAATAAAATGCAAATTTATATTACCTTGTCGATGCAATAAATAAGTAATTAATAAATATGCATGAATACAATAAATAATTACTAAATATTAATATAATAGTAATATTTGAAAATATATTTATAATATTATATATTAATTATTCAGTAATAAAAATTATTAAACCATTTATTTATTATTAAATAGCCTCTATTATATTATATATACATTATATGGCAGTAAAAACAGGCTTTTTTTGTTTTCTTCAGGCAAAATACTGAATTTCATATTTCTTTCGAGTTAATAAAATATGAAGTATAACCCAGAAACAGCTTAGATGAGATTTACATGCTTCTAGAATTATAATAAGACGTAGTGACCTGTCTGAAGAACTCCTCCAGTAGTGTGGTGGTCCAGCGGTTGTGCATGTTCCAGTTTTTGGCCGGATGGCTGATGTCAGCGGTGTGCAGTAACAGGGATAAGGCCTTGGGTTTATCAATCCTGCAGAGGACAGAGATGTTCAGCCCCTCTGAGCTGTTATAATCACTCTGTCCAACCTCTCATTATGTGGATATGAATATCTGTAGATGCAGAAATGTTTTTGTGTGAACAGTGTGTGATCAGCTAAAACCCCTCCTCCTGGTTACCCTGATGTGTGCGGCCGCACTCACGCTTCTGGCTGCTGGAGGAAGTTCTTCATGGCTTTGATCTGCTGGAAGTGACAGGACATGTCAGTGGCCAAGACCATCTCGACCACCAGAGCCCGCAATTCTCTGAGAGAAAGAGATCTTTTGAGTACTGACTTTAAAACAGGTTACATTCAGTCTTATCATCAAGAATTATCCGTGATATACAGGGTTCTTGGGTTTATTCTCTATATAATATTATACTAATAACTAATATAATATTAGTTACTTATTAATTACAAGATTTTATAAAGCAGGGGTTTTGAAACTGGGGTCCAAAAACAAATATTAAAATGTGTTAAATTGTTTCATGTTTCATTATATATAAATATAGATATATTTATTTATATATTCTGTATTTGCACTTCTGGTTGGATGCTATCTGCATTTCATTGGCTTTTGTCTGGATGTCCTGGTCAGAAATCATGTAAAAAAATACTATTATTTTACTCTACTGACAGTCATAGTTTTATTTTCTGTAGGTTTATACTTTTCTTTATATTTTATGGGTTTACGCATCTAAATGCATTTTTTCAGAAGGCAGAAAAAATATATAGTATCAAATGAAAAAGTAAAAATATTTCACACATAATATTTTATATATTGTATAAAATGAATACATTTTAATATAATATTATACATGAACTATAGATTAATGTTATTTTTTAATATATTATTTATTTGACCTATTTATATAATTTTTTTGACACTATTAAGTAAATCTTTTATAAATAAATAATATTTCAATGGCACGATCATGTTTAAGGGAATTAATTGTGCATAAGTTCTTCTATGCTGTTTTCGTTTCTAACATGGAAATCTAACATTATTTATTGAGCTTTGGAGTTTTGCAACACGTTTCTAACCTCCAGTCATCTTTCGACAAATTGTAGAGGATGTTCATTTCATCGTCTTCCTGCAGGAGGCGATATGCAGCGCTAACATGGTGGTTTTCCTGTACAGCGCGGTCATTGTATAGTATAGCTGTGTCCGATCTGTAAAACACACATTAGTTCTGTTAAAGGCCACTGATGTATTGGGTTTGCTGAACTGAATGATAATGGTATTTAACAGCAGTAGTACCTGGTCTGTATGTGGAAGTTGTTGGTGGTGCCGGTGTGTTCGTAATCGTGCACAGCAGCAGCGAACAGCATAGCAAAGATCTCCAACTCAGTTAACCAGTGCTGGAGGAAGTCAGATAACAAGAGAAATCCAATTTTCACTCAAGCGTTTGATACAGTCAGTTAGTTCTTTTGATATATTGCTGTTATAATATCCATTGCGCCATTAAGGCGAAATAAATAAAAATATTTCTGCTAATGCTATAAATGATACAGGACAGTATCTGAGTTCATTGACAGAACTGAGTCATAGGAGTCAAAATCAGATTCAACTGCTCATCGTGTATATATCTGATTCACCCAAAAGTAAAAGTAACTTAAAAGTGCTGACACAATAGCACAACTCGTTCAAGAATCAGACTACACTGGTTATCCTGCATTTATTCGATTCACTAAAAAGAACCATCCTAAAAGACTCATTCATTTAGGAGTCAAATTTATTTTGGTCTCCTTTATACTCCTGATTCACCAAAAACAACCAGCTCTAAAGAGTTATTTGTTCATGAATTAAACCACGCTGGCTTTGTTTAACATGCAGTCTCTGAGAAAAAATTCACTTGTCTTGAACAGCAGCAAAAATGAAAAAACCCCCCAAAAAAACACTCCAAAAACCATTCATGTTCAAAGAAAAATCATTTCCTTATCAGAAAATGTAAAGCCCTATTACGTATTCTTTAATAAATAATACAGTTCTGCTAAACTGAAGATAAGCATGAAGGAAATGAAATTATATTAGTTCATTATTCTTCGGCACATTTATTCTTCAGTGCATAACATTATCTTACATTAACACTAAATCACCAAAGTGCCACAATGACAAAAATAAATCATCAGTGGTCTAAATGCTAGGGGGCAAATAATTTGTCAGCACGCCAGTGTGATGTCCACACATCACAGAGAGGTTAATGAGCCCACGGCGGGAGTGACAGGAGCGTGTTTTGAGGCGTCGAGGGAGATTAACTTCCTATTGATTGGTATACATACAGCATCGCAAAGCCAGAGCATCCAACTTCTACTCCAAGAACCCCAATCTCAATAAATACCTCAAGTGCGGTGTCAGGCTTAATAAAACATACTACGCCGGCTCGCTTCAGTAGAAATAACAATAATAAACAACCAAAGGGACTCAATGTACATGATTATTTTACCCAAGCACACATAAACACACACAAATACCCAAAGTCAAGAACGTTGCATGAATTCTCAGGGTCTAGGACACCATTTTTTGCGAAGGAGGTTCGAAACTTACAACCATGCCGGTCTTGAGCAGGAGGTAATGCACTGTCTGGGTGACGTCTGCGGCGTGGATCAGATTGTGGTAAGGGTTTCTGTGCTTGCTGTAGCCCACCTCCAAGGCCTCCACGAAAGACACCAGAGCAGAAACAGGGATCTGAGGAGACATACAGTGTCAAACAACCATGGTCATCTGGAATTTATCATATGCCTTTATTATGGATTCCAAACACATAGCAAATGCCATGTTGGTTAAAAACAAAAATACATTTGCCAGTATTTCTCAGGTTAACATATTAGTTAAAGTTAGTACTAGGAAAACAGGAAAATAGTGCTTTAAAATAAAACTAGATAAAACAATTGGTCGAGGCAAACTTTAGGTTGGCTTGAGAAACCTGACCAGAATAGGTTTCAGTCTGAAATCAGTCTTTAAAAGCTTAAAGTTCGATAGATAGATAGATGCCAAGGACCTCAGAATGGTTGCTAGGGCATTCTAGGTGGTTGCTAGGGTGTTGCTATGGAAGGTACATTTTTATAAAAAGGAAAGAGAGAGCATCTTACCTTAAAGCGATTGATTATGTCATATCTGGTGAGAAGTTCATAAAAGATAAATTTCAGTGCATGATCTCCGCTGGCATCATTCAGTGTGAAGACGTCAAATGACCACGTGTCCACATGCTAGACCAACAACAAAAAGACAAATTTAGCATATCAATATACTGTAGTAACATGAAATATCGACATTACAGTGCTGTCCAATGATTAATCGCAATCAATCGCATCCAAAAAAAAAGTTTTATTTTGCATAATATGAGTGTGTGTGTGTTCTGTGCATATTTATTATGCATTTATAAACACAGTTTAGATTTTGAAAATATTGACATGTATTTGTTTATTTCATTATAATATATTTAATATATAAACATAATCTATTTTTCTGATATATATATACACATGCATGTGTGTGGATTTATATATACATAATAAATATGCACAGAACAAATACATATATTATGCAAACAAAAATATTTATTTTGGACGCGATTAATCAGAATTAGTTGTTAGACTGTCGGTACATTTTTATTTTTATTTTTAATGAACAATCCTGAATTTATTTGACCATATTGTAGTAAAATACTCAAATTGTAAAACATTTCAGTTTAAAAGAACAAATATTCTATTTGAATATAATTTAAAATGTAATTTATTTGAAATAGAATAGAATACTAAATGCGTTATTTCTGCATAAAAAGTCTAAAGTCAATTCAAGAAAATTAAATTGACACTACTTTTCAAGGGTGTATAATGTATAGCTTTTAGCAGCTTCCTATAGAAAAAAAACATCACAAATAAGATCTCTCTGCATCTTGAGAGGTATGAAAGAGCAACTGAGACTTTATGATGCCTATAAACGTGATAAGATATTCACAGTCCTGAAATTGCTGCGTTTACATAATGTGGTAATACCAGCCTCATTTCTTTTTTTCTTTATAGCGTATAAATTACGCTTTCAGACCTTATAAACATGGTCTGTGATGAACGATGTGTGATTCTATCATTGTACATCTCAATACTGAGTCATGAAATGAACATCAGTAATAATACAGGAGATTTGGTCTCCGTTATGGCCGCCTGTGGTTTATGGTCTCTATTTTTTCTCTCTCTCCTCCATCCACTCTAAGTTTGACCCTCCGTTATTTCGTCTCATCACTTTCAAAGAAAGTTCTATGTAGGTTTGATTAGTTGGTTGCAATGAACATTTGCAAAATGCTGCATTAAATATTCACATCCTCAGATTGGAATATTTGTCCTGCACTCCGTCTCAGTCACGGCTGAGAGCTTTCAATAGCTTTAGGCCGTATTGGAGATATATATATATGCAGATTCACTGAGTGCTGTGAAATCAAGAGAGAGGCCAAAATCTGGCTGCAAAGCCAACAGGACATCCAGTACAAACCTGCTGCCTCATTTATAAAACACTTTTGCAATCAGATTTGATCCTAAAATCTGTGCATTTGATTCTATGCTAAAATTAGAAGCATAAACAGACATAAAATATTCTTGAACAAACTGATGATAATTTATTATAGTAACATTAATATCATTAATTATTTTATTTCAATTAACTGTATTCATTTATTTTATTATTTTTACAATACAGTAGTATGTACTGTACGAAAAAAAAAAAGTAAAACTATGAGATTAAAGTCGTAATATTTCGAGAATAAAGTCGAAACTACGAGAATAAAGTTGAAATACTCAGAGAATAAAGTGAAAATACTACGAGATTAAAGTAAAAATAAAGTCGGCCTAGTTTGGGAGCACCCAGAGATATAACTAAGTCTCAGCTTTCAAAATCTGCCAGCTTTTTAGCGTAATACAAGCAATATGTATATTATAACAGGACTGTCACATTATACAGCTGGAGTTCCCTCGAGCTCCGCCACAGGGCACTTCAGCCAAAACAGGACCACACTCACGGACTACATTTCCCATAACACCCGGTACCTGGAACTGACTACCTGCACAGGTTTTGACATATATATTATAGCTGAAATCGCTTTAGTTTTAGCAGCGGTGTTAGTCAATAATTTTCCCGATTATAATGAGACTTCATTATAAATTAGTCTATAGCCTGTTTTCCCATGCTTTCTGATGTTCCTTCACTTTTCTATCTTGCTATACGCTTGAAACAAAGAGGAAAAACACATTCATTTGAAAGCTGAGCTGTTTTACATCAAAAGCAACAAAGCTATATTTAGCACTTTGACAAATCCAATGGAAGACATGAAATATTATTTCCAAGCATATTGTCCCCGCGAACATTACACATGATATAATTTCTGCTAATAATCCCACATAAATGCTTTGTAATGTATTATAAAGGGTTAAATAAGAGAGTAATATTTCGACTTTATTTTTCGTAATATTTCGACTTTAATCTCGTAATATTTCGACTTTAATCTTGTAACACTTCGACTTTATTTTTCGTAAAATTTCGACTTTAATCTTTCAATATTTCGACTTTAATCTCATAGTATTTCGACTTTATTCTTGTAACATTTCGACTTTATTTTACGTAAAATTTCGACTTTAATCTTGTAATATTTCGACTTTATTCTTGTTACATTTCGACTTTATTCTCATAACATTTCGACTTGATTTTTTTTGTAATATTTCGACTTTAATCTCGTAACATTTCGACTTGATTTTTTTTAATATTTCGACTTTAATCTCGTAAAATTTCGACTTGATTTTTTGTAATATTTCGACTTTAATCTCGTAACATTTCGACTTTAATCTCATAGTATTTCGACTTTAATCTTGTAACATTTCGACTTTATTTTTCGTAAAATTTCGACTTTATTTTTTGTAATATTTCGACTTTAATCTCATAGTATTTCGACTTTAATCTCGTAACATTTCGACTT
>JAUMHQ010000090.1:14015871-14027933 GCA_032361165.1 Enteromius paludinosus | reverse complement strand
CTAAGCTACATACCTTCTACGTACATATCAGAGAACAATTTAAAATATTCTCTCAATGCATTCTATGGCACCTTTAAAATATACCGTCTTTGTGTTAGTTCTTGACGCACTCTTGATGTTTTTAAAGACTTATCTCTTCTCTCTTCCATTTGGCAGTATTTAATTTTATCTACTTACTGCGTGTTATACTGTGTGTTATCATTTTTAAACATTATATATAAATAAAACAGAATAGAATTTGAAGATTGAATGTAAACTTATTGCATTATAAAAGTATATATTTAAAAGTTTAAAATGTTAAGTAGGATTAATTTATTTTCAATGAATTAGCTATTTATTAATCAATCGACAGCATTTATATAAACACACGCATGCTATTTTATTTTAAATCATTTATATTTTTTATATATGAAACATTGTTAAAAGTTTAATTGACAATGAGATATAATTTTAAAGTACAAATATGCATGTATATGCACAATGTACTCATAATAAAGTGCATCTGTTCTTGTTTTTATTTCAAAAATATTATGTACTGAACTCAACCCTTCAGATGGTTTCATGACTGAACTACCCCAAAATATAGAGAAAATACAGTATCAACCATAACGTAACAGTAAGAAGTATCCAAATCCCACTGTCACTGAACATTGAAACCTAGTCACTGATAGTACGCTAACATCACTGTGCGTAACACGCAAAGCAAAACAGCAGATGGTCAGCACAACGATTTTATCTCTGTCTGAAGAACAGCTACGGCTTGACGTGAAAATACAAATGATGTCATCATAGCAACAAATGAAAACACAATGGCTGGCACACCAGAGGGAGGACGGCACCACCCACGCAGTCAAATCAAGACAGCATCAATATCCGACTGAGCTTTAGACTAAAGCACCATTAGACGGAGTGGTTTTGATGACAGTTGACCACGCTCCATTAGCACGAGACGCTCAACAGCACATCTGCTCTGTTTGCATTCGTCTTTGATGCAGATGCGAAGAATTAATAATTAAGGTGATTGCATTTCCTTCTATGTAGATTCTTTTTGAGCTATAGACGGTGCCATATTGACCAGGATGACTCGAATCAATGAAGATAAGACCGAACAAGACTGGAAATCCAGCCGTCAGGTGAGAAATGGCAGGTGTTGAGAGCTGGGTGAGGGGAGCAGGAGGAAGAGCTGGTGAGAAGTGTGACTAATATGATGGCCGCTGAATTCATCGTAGGATTCTGTGGTAAAACTGTATTTGGTGATCACAGGGAATCAGCTGAAATAAGATCAGTCCAGAGCTGTGAATAATTCCATTAACACCTGCAGACTGGAGCCAAATACTCCAATACAACACATCTCACTGGAACAAACACGCAGTTTGTTTTCGTTGTTTCGCAATATAGCAAAGCTTTACAGTCATGCACTTATATAATTCATAATGAGAAATGGTGTTCCTGTCACTAATAAATCACTAAAACTCAACGGATTCTTTGGATTACCACTGTAAATGATATCTATACTCCACCTTCTACGTTTACTGTACTGCATCTACAATGGAAACTAAATAATTAACCGTGCATTTTATATCTGTCTAATGTGGGACATCGCGATGGACGATGACATCATCGTCGTAGGCGGCGGTTGGGGGGGTTTAGTTGTAGCTAAAACACCAAGCCACGCCCCACAACTGACAAAATTAACAGTGTTCGCGCGAGCAGGTGAGAGAGGATAGAGCACAGGAATGATCACGCACGAGTGCTTGAATTGCGTGAAAGGGTTTGAAATGAGCTCGCGGGCTGCGTTTCTTCGCATATGCGTCTGTTTTCTTCTCGTGGAAATTATTTCATGTGCTTGCCAGCATGAGTGGTGCACTCACTTATTAATGGAATAGATTTGCAACCATAGATTAAGTGTGTTTTTCACGAGCTGGTTTCTGCTGCTGCGGCGGGGCGGAGGATTGCGATGCCGGCTCAGCATCGTGATGTCTATCGGCCATCGGCGATATACGATGGCATCGTCTATCGGCCCAACCCTATCTGACTGTTTAAAAACATGACTGAAAAAATACAAATGAAGTGATGCTTGTCAGCTGGGATTACTTCTCAAAGTCGATGAACATCTGGTTATACATGCTATGCATTAGAAACATTACAGTGCATAAGAAAGAGTCGACTCTGAATCGTTGAAACAAGCCGTTTCACGCTGATGTCAAAACGAAATATTAGCATATTCCCCGCCCACTCGTTGGTCTTTTAGCATTGGTATCAATAAAATGCTAATTCACTCTTTGCCACTAGGTTCCCCTTTCAGCATTAAAAGCTCACTAACACATCTCCAATCACCGGAGAGGTTTGGAGAAATGAATCCTTGAACGAACATTTGGGAGTCATAAATGCATATTATAAGGAAATGAAAGCGCTGTTGGCTGATTTATTTGTTCTATTTATTTATTTTTACATTTATTCAATTTGTTAAAATGTATTTAATCTGTCACTTGATACTGGATATTCAGTTTGGAATGTTTACTTAGCCTGCTTTACCCTACATTTAGATTATCTTAATTGTCCTATTAAATACATTTTTACTGTAAATAATGTACATTGTAATTTACTTTTTGACGTTTTATTTTTGTATGCTGTAATATGCAAGTATGAAGCATGAAGTTGAGCAAATAATGGCAGAATATCATTTTTTTTATTAATTGCTTTTTAATTAAAATGAGTTTTTGCTGAGCCAGATATTCACACAGGAAAGAACATGGCACTTTTATGATGAAGAGTTTTAATATAGTCCAGCATTACAGCTGGGTATGAACGCTGAGCAGGAGTTTTACAGTGTCTTAATTCTTACACGTGCCCTTATCTGTTTTCATTTTATTTGTCCTTAATTAGTGGAAGGTGTTTTGATGTGTAAAGTTTTTCTTTGTGGATGCTCTGATCTTTGTTAGAGTGGAAGAATTCGTTTTTAGTTGTTTTGGTTCTGTGGTTATAACTTACGACAGCATTTTAAAGATGTAATATTTTGAGAATAAAGTCAGAACTACAGCATAAAGTCGAAATATAACGAGAATAAAGTCGATGTTACATATATTCTGCATCCCAGAATGTGATATAATAATAGCTACAGTTTTTGTCTGTTCCTGAAAAGGCTTGTAAAATTAAGTGCACAGATGCACGTACAGCTTTCATGGTTTCTGATGTGTGTCTGTAATTTTCTGAGCTTGACAGGTCTTTTTATTATGAATTGCAGAACTTCAAAAACTCCTTTTGTGTTACAAATAGCAGCACGCAGATTTCATACAACAAGACTATGAGTACATATTGACAGAATATTCGTTTCCAATAATGTCCTGTCCTGAAACATGCGCTGTTAAGTGTGTCTGAACATGTGGATGTCATGAGCTGGAGCTTCCGCTTTTTGAAATCAGTGTCGTTTGGTAAATCACGCAAAAAGCACGACTGCACAGAATTATTCAAATCTGACCTTCCCAAAACAAATATGCAGGTAGAAAGCAAACAGCACCAGATATGAATATTTAACAAGACAACAGAAATGAAACCCTCTGAGGGGAGATAAACAGCATGCAGTTTGTTCTTCAACAAGCTGGAGTGGGTGCAACTACACTGTCCATAACCATACTATCAATGCCATTTAATGCTCAACATGTTAAGAATTCAGTAATTAACATTTTTGTATTGATTTGATCATTTTTTTCCCTCAATTCTCTGAATAAGAATACAAAAGTACTGTATAAATGTAAATGAATGGTTATGGAGAGAGAGAGAGCACAAAAGAAATGAAATATATCTGCATTATTAATTAACATTGCTGGCATATCTAATCATGCATTCATTGGTCTGCCTGTGTAGATTGATGACCTACAGGAATATTCCCTCTTCATTAAAAAATAATTCAAATTGTTCTGTGACTAAAACCAAGTAGCAAATTTCACGAGGGAATATCCATATACATGCTGCCATACAGACAGGTTGTGCTATGGTATTTCTCAATAACTGTCAAATATTAAGTAACATTTCATAATCAGTGAACTATTCTCTATTCACTATTTTAAAAAATGCATATATATATATATATATATATATATTATATATACATACATATGAATTATATTTGGTTTAATATTGATATTATTATACTATATACGTATGTGTGTTACTCATGAATGTAATGACACAGTATTTTAAGAACATAATAAAGTCAAGTTTTCATTCATGTGTGTATGTGAATATATATATACAGTATATGTACACACACAAACACACACGCTACCGGTCAAAGGTTTGGAAACAGTAATATTTGTCAAATATTTTTACGTTTTATATTTCTTTTGTTCATCAAGGCTGCGTTTATTTGATCAAAAATACAGGAAAAAATGACTGTATTATTGCAATGTAAAATAAAAATGTTTTATATTTTTATATATTAATATACATTAAAATCGATTTTATCTCTGTGATGCAAAGCTGAATTTTCAGCATCATTACTCAAGTCTTCAGTGTCACATGATCTTCAGAAATCATTCTAATAGGCTGATTTATTATCAGTGCTGGAAACTGTTGTGCTGCTAATATTTTTTTGGAACCTGTGATATTTTTGTTAGGATTATTGAATAAATAAAACGTTAAAAAATATTAGAACGATTGCTGAAGGACCATGTGACACTTTAGACTGGAGTAATGACTGATGTAAACTCTGCTCTGCATCACAGAAATATACAGTATACAGTATATTAAAACAGAAATATATTATTTTAAATGGTAAAAATACAATATTGCTTTTTTCCCTGTATTTTTGATCAAATAAATGCAGCCTTGAAAAAGAAACATCTTTAAAAATATATTACAAATCTTTCTGTCTCCAAACTTTTGACTTGTAGTGTATATATGTATTTTATTTTATTCGTTTTATACAATTTTCAATGAATATAACATTATTAGCAAACTCATTGAATTTACATGAAATAAAATGGTGCTATGAGACCTTGATATCTTCCATATAACAATTATATACAATTTAAATACCATTTATGATTTATAAATGATATAAAATGTACAACGATTTTATAAAATGCTGAAAATTGTAATACAGTATATATATATGTATGAAAAGTTGACTTCATTATATTCCTGAACTACTGTGGCATTACATACATCAGTAACACTTTGATGACTAGTAATAGTTATCCTAGGCCTTAAACTCAAGGGCACCATAGAGCCAAAAGACACAACTACAAAGCCCGACTGGACAAGCTAATTAACATCCAGTCAGTGCATGAATTATTGAGTTTTTAATCCCGTCAGCTCACAGTAGGGTCTGCACTGGGCAGGTCAGGTGACTTGGTGGGGGGAAAGGGAGGGAGACACTCATATTGAGTAACAAGCTCCCTAAACATGACAGCCTCTGGTCTTTGAGATTTGTAGGTCAGAGAAAACAAATACTCTCCAGGGCCTCCTTTGTGGAAGAATGACAGGATAAACAAAGCTTAGGAAAGAAAGGATGCAGATATCTTTTACAGGTGATTAATCACCCTAGATTAACTGCCTGTTGATACGCTGCAACTTCATTGGTGAGCAAACTGCAAATTGCTGCAAAAACGACTCGTTTTTTGACTATTTTCAAAAATTTAGTTTTTTTTTTTGCAAATAAACTTATAAAATGTATTTGTTTACATCTTGCAATTCTAACTTTTCCCCATAGAATTGCATGATACTAACTTGCATTTTAGACTTTTTTTCTCAGAATAGTGTGATATAAACTCATAATTGCAAGAAATAAAAATCTAGATTTAAATTCACAGTTCTGGGAAAGAAAGGCACAAACTCGCAATTTAGATTATTTCAGGATTGTGAAAATGCACGTTTTTTTCGCAATTGCAAGATACAATTTTTTTTTGCAGGGAACTTTTTTCTACCATTTGCAGGTAAAAACAAAGTTAGAACTGCATGTTTTAATGTAAAAAAGAAGAGGACAGAATTGTGATATGTAAATTTGTGATTGTGAGAAAAACAGTCTGAATGACTTTTTTATTTTGTGGCAGAACCTGTCTCTCAATAAAAATGACATTTTCTGTCTATGGCCAAATAAATGATGGCAGCATGCATGAACTTACCCTTTAATGCTACATTTAAATGATTTACATTCAAGCTTTAAACTCCAATCACAGCTGCACTAAAGTGTTGCCTGACTGGCACCTGCCCTGTTTCCCTGCATTCCTGTAAGATCCCGCTCAATCTTGCTTTCATTCACTCAGTTCATTCTACTCAACGGGGCTGCGCTCAACTGGAAAATTAGGTTTCTCCACTAAAATGAGCTCTGCCTGCTACAAACCTATCAGAAAGTGGGCAGAAAGCTGAGGCTAAAAGAGAAACGATAATCGAAAGAAAACTCGAGATGAGAATGGGACGTCCACCTGTGTATGCTCCCACGAGTCCCAGCTAAAGATCGGAGGCGTACAAAGGTCAAATCATCCATAAGTCAGGAGAAGCATCGGGGACAGCTGATGTAAGGAGAGACAGACGCTCTTCTGAAACAATCCTGCTGCGCCTCGCACCTCAGACGTAATGAGTTCATTCAGAGGAGATGAACCTCAGCCTGCTGTGTTACACATGAATTTGCTTCAGAGGAAAGAGGGAGGAAGAAAGAATTGAGTGAGAAATGAATGAATGCTACCTAACAGCATCATTAGAATGGAAAGATACAAACGTGCATGACTGCGGTCTGTTTTCCATGAAATCGAAAATAGAGTCAGGAAAGTTGCAATTAGCCATTATTTTGCTATTAATGTGTTAATAATCACATTTTTAAAAGCATTTTATTTTTAATATTATATTAAAAACATTTTATTAACAAAAAAAGACATTATTTTGCATGTGAATATAATTTTATTAATTGGTTCAATGCAATTTTATTTAACGTTTTTAGTAGCATTTAAATACATTTAGGCATTTAGCAGAAGAGACACTTTGGACAAATAAAAATAAAATAAAACAATAATTAATATATTAAAAATCACCATAACTCATCCTGTATTGTTCATGTTACAGACATAAATAACAACCTAATTCATATTAAATAAGAGCCATTTGACCAGAATGTATCATCTGTTAGATTTTTGACAAATCAAGCCACACCATATTTTTACATTATTAATATTCATAATTTTTATTTATTAGCTCAAATGGCACAAGTTCTGGGTTTTTAATGGAATAGCATTACAATTTGTAAAAATTCATTCACAAATCAATTGTTTTCCATGATTACATTTTTAATTTTATAATAATTCAGTTTAACCTGTCTGCATTACAGACGCAAATGCTATTTCAAATGATGTCAAATAAAGCGGTTTCATCACTAAGTGACCAGACTTTGTTATCCATCTGATTTTTGTTTCAATCACAGCAAAAGAGATTTGCCCTTTCAAATGACATAAATATAAACATATATATATATATATAAACAAAATGAAGAAGCTATTGTAAAACCATAGAGACACGTCCAGGGTGTGCTGTATTTCTAGACAGGTTGTGTTAAGTTGAACGTGTCTGTCATAGAGTCTGTCACCTCTTTTTAAATTAGAATAATAAATGCGGCTGACATTCCAATCTGTGAGGGTCACACTGAATCAGTTCAACCCTTTAGTCACACAATTTCTAGATAAGACTAATGGAAGAGCAGCCCTGCCAATCTTAATATCTTACCCTGGGGGGGGGAAACCCCACAGACCTCTGCTTAACGTAAGATCAAACTGGTCCTCTTCAACCACTCACTCAAAGGTGCATTACTTTCCTTGGCCTTTTAATTAAGTGCACATACACCTCATCAGCCGTGTACACACACACACACACACATACACAAAACAAGCACAATTACAAAAATGTTGTCTCTCTTAAATCCATATTTCAGTAAATTAACAGCAAATTTGACTCTCACACTATATTCCAGGTCTGTTCATTCAAAAGCCATTGTATCCTATTGAATCAGTGAGTGCTCTTGGGACATTTTGACCAAAAAATTTGCATTTTTTCTTCACTGAAATGATACAAACATTCCTATCAACACTTACTATATGCACACAAAAAAATGAATGGTCAAAATGTTAAATAGTCCTGAAAAAATATATATAGTATATAGTGCATAAGTCATTCAGGCCACTCTTTAGGTTTTTTCAAATTACTGAACGGCTTCATGCATCATGAATCAGACTGATATGGTTCTCAAGTTCAAGTAAAGGACAAGATTATCAGTGAATTATAAGTTTATATAGTATATACTTAGCATATTGAGTCATTTAGACTACTTTTATTATGCTTTTTGGTCACTATGAACTATTATGAACTATTTTTAATTGTTTTTTGGGTCAGTCTGTGTTCTTTGCCTCTGTCTCACTGGTGAAGGGTTAAACTGTCGCTAAAGGACATCTGATGCCACATCCTGCCATCCCATCATACCCTATTCAGACTGGTTACCTCTCAGCTGGGAGGGGGGACTCTCTCACCTGCAACCCATCACACGACCTGCCAAATATATGCCCTCTCGAGCTGCACAATAACATACTAATAGAACATTAAGGATTCACTGGAGCACAGTTTTACGGTGGATATTTATAGCAGACGGTGCCCAGTGCTGACGTCAGGACTAATGCCATACGGTTCTCCCCTCCCTTCCTCACACAGGGTGATTAATGAGGAGTCGCTCACTACACAGAACATCACAGTCCACTGGAGTCTCCCTGTTTAACACAGCCGGTCGCACCAGCAGACAGCTGAGTCCAAATATCGTTCTGTTTCATCATTCATTTTCCTGTCGTTCCCCTTTCAGGATGCAACAATTATGGGAGTTATGTGTCTGACTTCCATGTGAAATCCCTTCGAGATATACTAGGATCGGTATGGATTAGGATGGTTTACTGGATTGCCGTGGGAGTAGGGTTTTATGACGCTGAGAAACTTACATCCTCATAAACAAATGTTAAAATATAAGTAGTGGACTTAGTAGTGGACTGCTATCTTCAAACGTTTTTTTTTTTTTAATATTTTGCTTATGGAAAAGATGCATTATGTATTTAACAGTCACAGTGAAGAGTTCCTCATTGCTGCATAAAAAATATATTTACAAGTAGATGTTGAAAGATCCAAAAAGGTAGCAAAAAAATGTTGTTTTCAGCACTGATAATAAGAAAAAAAAGTTAACTGAGCTCCAAACTTGCATATTTAAATGACATCAGAAATCATGTGAAAGTGGAGGATTGGCTGCTAAAAATTCAGCTTTGAAATAATTCAGCCATCCAAGAAATAAATTACATTGTAGGTCCTAGCCTGTGTTATATCTCATGCTTCAGTCTACAAAATACATGGCCTTCTGACCAAATACATATGTGAAAAGCCTATATACCTACGGCAGCACAACTAGCCACTTTAGCCAATCCACACAATTAGCCAATTTGATTCAGAATGCAGCAGCACGACTGGTATTCAACGAGCCCAAAAGGGCCCATGTGACACCTCTCTTCATCTCCCTGCACTGGCTCCCAATTGCAGCTCGCATCAAATTCAAGACACTGATGCTTGCATATGGAACAATGACTGGCTCGGCTCCCGCTTACCTCCACTCACTGCTACCAATCTACACTCCCTCCAGAACTCTGAGATCCGCCAGTGAGCGATGCCTCATTGTACCATCACAAAGAGGCACAAAATCTCTTTCCAGAACATTCTCTCACACCGTTCCTGGCTGGTGGAGATCTTCCCACCGCTATTGGAAATGCCAGCTCCCTTACAACTGCTAAAAACCCATCTCTTTCAACACTATTTGACATCATAAAAAAAAAAAAAAAATCTTAACCCTACTCTTCCTTTCCTTCTAGCTTGTACTAATTTAAACATTGCCTGTTATACGGTATTATGAGCACTTACTAAGTTGTTTTTGCCTCTTTAGGACTAACTGCTTGATGTTTTCCCCACCTGTAAGTCGCTTTGGATAAAAGCGTCTGCTAAATGAATAAATGTAAATGTAAATCCCCACAATGTTTATATAAAATACGATTTTCAAGATTCATACAACAATCTGGAGACAGACAGAGCATATATTCACTTAAAAATAAACTGTAGGGCCCGTTCTTTGCATGAGCCATTTGCTGTATAGGTTTCCCGTATTGCTATATAGGTTATCTGCATTTATGGTTTAATGAAAAATTTTTTTCATCCTTTGAATTTTTTTTGAATTGAAGGTCCTTGCATCATCACATTGGTTCTTTAGCTCTTAAAAGATGCAGAAGGTCTTCTAAATAACTAGAATATGAAACTTCTTAGCAGGTTATCTCCTCTGGCACTGTGACCTAAACGCCTTTGGGTTCCAGCTGAAACCTTCATTTTTAAGACCATGGTCTTTTAGTGCTGAGAGGCCTGCTGTGATCTTTAATAGAAGTGTGGTTTGACACCATTGCTCCTAAACAAATCAATAATCCTATCTAGGCCTGCCAGCTGCGCTTATGAGTGGAAAACACATGCACAAAGCACTTTATGTGACATAATCACTGCATAATTCCTGCTAACAAAGCATGGCCATTCACCAAGTTTCAATGTAATGCGCTTTCAGATAAGCACTTTTCACAAAGCAGTTAACGCAGAACCAGCATTGATTGATTGAGAGCAGATATCGGCCCATACTGATCGATCGAGGTGTGAGTGAGTGTGCGATTCCCTCCAAACCTGATGGCGGTCTTCTCCATGGCATCAGGGCTGTCGACGGAGGGCAGGTCATCAGCTAGAATCTCCTCGGGGCTCCGTGGGTCAATCAGGATACCCCGCTTGTCTTTGTCCTTGATCCCGATGCCTGCTGTGATGGCGTTCCACAAAGCATTCTGGGACTTGGAACCTGATGCAACAATCAGAGATCAAACGCTCAGAGGGGCGCAGATGACAGAATGCAAGAACAGGGCAGAGAGAGAGACAAATAGAGATAGAAAGACAAAGGAAGAGAAATGATTCATGCCAGTTTCCTGTTTTGCAAACAGCCAGTCAAGAGGTGAAGGTTTAGCTGGTTAGTCACGTGATATTAATGCCCAAGTGATTGGGTTAAATAAATATTTCCACAACCGAGTGAGTGCCTGTTGGCAAAGATGTCAGGATGCAGAATGATTTCTAACACCTCTCACTGCTGTTAGGATTACAGATCAGTGTGTTTGATCGATGGAGACACTCATACCTGTTTTCTCACTGTGGCAGGAAACAATTTTAAAGTAAAAGCCAAGGCAACAACAAAGTTTCGATTTGATTCCACATACTCACGTGCGAATCGTGCCAGAGGTCTCGCACTGCTCTCTCCGGCTTCATTCGCCACTGTGGAGAGAAAGAACGAAACGCACAGATGGATGAGTGATGACCTTTCTTCAACAATCACGATGACTCACAATTTTTCTTTTTTTTTAATGAAACTAAGAAAATTGCTTTTCAGTTTTATGTAAAATCAATGCCGTTGTTTATGTTGTTTACCTGATGCTAATTCCTGCGTGCATTTAAATGAAGCACAAATCACTTCACTCAGATTTAATTTGCATATCACTCATGAATATGCAAGTAATATGGTAATACGATAACTATAAATTTAATGTTTAAATATATATACACAGCACAAGGGTGGAATATTTTAGAATTTTGTTATTTGTCCAAAACGAGAGGCTATGGAAGCGTGTTTCCAGATATAATAAGTAACTGTGACTTCTAATCTCTTTTTTTTTTTATTGTGTGATCTAAACTCACAATTGCAAAATCTAAAGCCACAATATGAGAACTGTATGCAATATGCAATATGAGCATGAGAAATGAGAACAACAAAACCTCTCTTAGACTAGCTTACTGAAACTACTCCTGAAGTCTGCTTCAAATCAAAGGTTTCTCATAAGAAACAATCTAGCAATCTCACCTGCCTCACAGGTTTCAGATAAAATCTCACAATGTCTTAAGCTGTGCTCAGATGTTAAAGGGATAGTTCACCCAAAAATGAAAATTTGATGTTTATTTGCTTACCCCCAGGGCATCCAAGATGTAGG
>JAUMHQ010000090.1:13950692-13971597 GCA_032361165.1 Enteromius paludinosus | reverse complement strand
ATATATTAGGGGTGGGCATAGATTAATCCTAATCGGCCCACCACTAATATATATATATCTCAAAATACTATAGGAGTTTGGTGGCCTTGAATGATTACCATATCCAAGTATCTTAGTGTTACAATATCATTGTATTTATTTTTTCTAATCTATTTTGTTGTTACTCTATAAATGTAATCAATTAGGTCATATTTCAAAGCATGTATTGTTCTTATTATTATATTGTAAGACAAAAATGATTGAGTCTTAAGTATTGAGTATGCTTAGTACAGGCAAGCACGTTAATTGATTTCCTTATGAAGATGTCATTCACTGCACCTGTTTTTGTCCCAAATCCTCCAAGCCGAGGTCTGATTAGCAGTCTGCGATGGATTTTGCTCTGGACAGCAGTTCTCCAGCACAAAATCAATGTCTCATTATGGCAAAGAGTAGTCACCATCAGATCAGCATTCATCTGCTGCTCATCTGTGAAAGCAAAAGAAGTCCAGGAGCTGATAAAAAAAAACCTGGAGATCATTTAGCTATATATATATATATATATATATATATATATATAGAGAGAGAGAGATTATGCAGAAGTTTATCAAACTTCCCACTGATATATGATTGGCATCCAGCAGATCTGAGACGTCACACAAGTGAAAGTTATTATGTTACAACAGCCAGAGAGGGATGCAGCAGTCCTAATGGAGTTGGCAAAATCATTCTTATGAAAAAGGTGGTATTAATGTTAGACTAAATAGCTCTGAACATCTAAAGCGCCTTTAATAACTGTTACAGAAGGGTTCAGGCTGGGCTACAGAGTTGAAAATGAAAAGCCTTCATCATTTCATAAAAAATACAAAAGGTTCAGAGTACATAAAATAACATTATAAATAAATTATCCAGAGGTTTCTTTTTCATTTGGAGTTCTTGAATTCAGTAGAAAATTCAGCATATTGTTAAAATAATAGTTATGTTGGTAATTGTAAACATTTTCTTATATTTTCCTGTATTTTTGTTAATCCTGTGAATGCATTTATTGAGAGGTTCAAAGCAGCAGTTAAGTTGATTTACAGATGCCTTGTGTGATCATTTACAAATTATCAAAAGTGACGTGCATTCACTGTGAAAATGCATTCTGCCTCCTAACGGGTGTCACATTTTTGAAACATCTGTCAAACTGAAATGCTACCAAAAGTAAAACACTAATAAATCACTAATTGACAATATCTGGCATCACTGATGAATCATTGACAGTGTATGTAAATATAAAGATAGTGTGGCTTTTAAATCGGAAAATTATTTCACTGTTTCTAATAATATGTGCTACTATTTTACTTATTTAATTGTATTTTTGCAATTTAGATTTTTTGATTTATAATGTTACATTTTGAAAATATATATTTTTTATTAAAGTGATCTAATATAAGATTTCTCCAAAATGTTTCCTATGGAGAAACATGAAAATACATTTTCAGCTTTTATTATTTATTTTTTTATTTATTTATTTTGGTTTTCATTGGGGAACAAAGGATCCAATGTAATTTTTTTTCAAAAACTGTTCAGATGAAGAGAAATTAGTATAAATTTACATTTATTATTATTAATTATTTTTTTTATATTGTTTTGTTTTATTTCATTTAAAGTTAAAAGGATAGCAGATAGCTGCTGGTATAAATAAACACTAGCAATATAAGGCTTTGAGATGTAATGCAAAATTTCTCAAAAATCGTTTTCTGAGAATTTTCAGCATATTTACATTTTTAGACAATTTATTACTTTAAAGACTGATGTTATAAGGTAAAATGCCAATTAGTGAGTCATGAAAAAACTAGCATACAGTGGCTAATATGGCTTTTGGTTCACTCACACTAGAAAAAGAAAGTCACATTGTGGCAAGTGTAGAAGTCTTTAATGGATCCATGAACTTCACAGGTTGCACTTTTTTTATGATACTTACATGTACTTTCAGTATAAGGTAACGACATGGGGAAGGCTTAGTACACTCTCATAAATAAAGGTAGCCTGCAAAAGCTTTTGAAAAGGTACACTTTGTACCAAGAGGACGGTATTAGAACCTTAAAGGGACATATTAATACCTAAAGTGTACATATTAGTACCTAAAATGTATTAAAAAAATTACCATTTGAAACGGTACCACTCCAGTGTCAGATTGTATACCTTTATTTCAGAGAGATAGTTATTGTAATTACTTTAGTAAGTACATATGGACTGTAAAATAAAGTGCTACCATACACATACCAAAAACTGTATACTGCACATTTCCAAAATACTAGTCTTAGCAGTACACTACTCCAAACCTAAATTAGCTGACCGTTGAGATCCTCAATGAGGTCTCTGGTGAATTCTCTGGGCTTGTTAGTGTATCTCTCCCTTCTGAGTTATCTGAGAACATTAATGCTTGGCTTTGAAGAATATAATGATGTTTCCTTTATAATGATAATATCGCTATCCTAAAAAAAACCCCGTAAATCGTTGTCACAGCAGTTCAGTCCCGTCATTATCATCACCGTTCCGAGTGTGATCTGGTTAGTGACATAAGGTGATTAGGCTTTTTCTAGTTTCACGAGCTGAGATTAGCATACGAGCAGGGGTTTAGAAATGAATAAGCCATCATACTCTAAACACAGACTTCTGAAGAGCTTCCGTAACCTGAAAAAGCAGATTAAAGGCTTCAGGTGGCGATTTAGTGATCCACGTGCATTGATACAGGACGAGGCTTGTAAAGGTAGATTTGGGAAGGGCATTAAATTTGGTGTCGCTGTGAGCCGTATCATTTCGGGAAGCAGCTGAGAAAGAGATTTGAGTTTACCTCAGTCATTTTGGGCTCCTTACGAGGATGAAAGAGGTTATTTAAATGCAAATTTAATTCTTTTGTCCTGCCGTTCAGACAAGGACCAGAGAAATATCCTCGGCTGAAAATGGCTTCTACATTACATAATTGTCTGCTGGTCTGTCCCCCAAATAAGGCTCTTTTTCGCCTTTTTTGTTGTTGGTTTTTTATGTATATTTGTGAAGAAGCGTCAGAGCGAAGATGCGCAACATATACGTCATTCAGTCCGTGTCAAAGTGCAAATGAGATTCATTTGTGATGGACACATGCAGTCTGATGAAGCCATCAGTGGATAATGGATGACTGCAGACAGCTATTCCTTTAAGAAGCTTCTAAATGAATCACCTTTCTTGAATAATGTATATTTGCAATGCTACCTCATTCTGAAAGTGGCTCTGTTTTCTTTTTTCGGAATATATCACTCATTAAGACTCACATGCATTAAGAAGCACTGTTTGGTTGGTTTCTATATCTGACAGACTTTGAAATATCAATGCAAAATTAATGTATTTGGATTTAAATAAAGAAAAAAAAATAGCTTTAAAAGTAATGCATACTTTACATAAAAAGTAACTAATTGCATTACTTTTTATGGCAAGCAATGCATTACAGGCTTTCTTGTTTATTTTGAATGTAAAAAAAGTTATTTTTTTGGCAAATATAAAAGACCAAATTTACACCAAATCAAAAGAAATAAGCCTCAGGCTAAAGAAAATGTAAATTCACACTAAAACAAACCTTTTAGCCGTGCTGTCTACTACGTAATGCAATAAACACACAAATGTAATATTATGTTCATTTAGAGTAATTTTTGATTGTTAGTATGGTTGAATTGCATTATTAAATGTTAATAAACCTCGATACAGATTTTATGTGTTAGTATTTTATTATTGCAGGTTTGCAAACCTAGTTTGTAGGAATACTGAAAGAACTGTATATAAATGGTCAAACAAAGTATAACTGACATGACTTATTTGAAAAAGAAACACATTTTCTTGTAAATTAAAAAAAATAATAATGCATACTTGAAAAAAGGTAATTTACATAACCATAAACATTACGCTCAGTACCGAAGAGGCCTACAAAACTAATCTGTTGGTGCACTTCATTTATTGGATGCATAAACATTATCCTGAGCTCCACGGACTTAAGTGAAATCCCTAGAATCTGGGTCCTAGGTTGCATCATTGGGTTTCTTTGTAAGGTTTAGTGTGGATTTGGCCCTCATAAAGCCTAGAAGATGCCCTCAGTATGAATAAAACTTTATTGAATGAAGGCCTTTGCAAAGCAGGTTTAATGGGTTGACCTAAATTACAGCATGGCTTAAGCAAATAGTTAAATTGATTTACTTAAGTAAAGAGTACAATTACTTAATTAAGAGTTAAGACACCATAAATGTTCACGCTGCCTTTGACTCGCTCAAGAAAAATTTAAGGACTTGTCTTCTGGCTTTCAAACATGCTGATGTCGCGTTTCGTATTGTTCAAGTGTGCTTGAGATCACTGTATATTATAGTCCTATAAATTCACCCAATCGTACAGGGAAAACCCGTTTGAAATTTTGCAGCCCATAATCCTTAACATTAACCATCATATAGGATGAAAAACCAATTACAATCTAATGAATAAGAGAAGAGAGTGAGAGCAGTAAGCGCTTTAGACATTGCACTTCTTTTCAACACAAATATATCTTATCAGTGTCCTTGAAACTGCAGAAATCTGGCAGGAATTGAAAAGTACATACGCTATAGATGAACAATTTTTTAGGGGGTAAAGGAAAAATCTTTACACAATTTTTTACACGAATGTCTAAAACTTTGAACAGTACTGTATCTTTCCAGGTACGTTTTTTTTCTTCATCTTGGAGACGTTGGCACAGTTCTTCTGGATTGAGTCTGTCTCAGTTTGTTCTGTTTCTTCATGTGATTCCAGACAGACTGGATGATGATCAGATCAGATCTCTGTGTGGAGCACTGACTGTTGTCAGACAATAATCTCACTGCATCATTACAATTAATGACTAAAATAATGTTTGGGAATGTAAACTGATCTTTCCAACTGACACGCTACCGCAAAATGCTGATGCTGAAAATACTAGTGGCCTTTTGCACAGTACTGTGTATATGTATATTTCTCTCTCTCTCATGTAATGCATGCTTTCTGAAATCTTATCAATAGTTAATGCATTAGTTCAATGCTAATGTTAACGGTTAATTGTTAATGTGTAGTAAAGTTCAAAAGTATATCACCAGCACTCACTTTTGAGGCTTTTGACCTCATTGGTCATGTTTCCTGTATGTGATATTCAGTGTGACCATCCATACAGTGTCAACACATGAACTAGAAAGATTACATATTTCTTCCGTATAACATGCTTTGATGAATTTTAGCATTTAAATTGAACTAAATAGATTAATTTTAATTTAGTGTTGACTTCAATCCAACATATTGCTCCATTTGGATCTTCCATTTACTTTTTCAACTTTGGTCAGTGGATTGAAGTTTCTTCCAAAATTAAAAATGGATTTGTGCTCATTAACACGGCTTTCTCGAGAGGTTCCATTAACATAATAAACAATGAGTTATTTGTCTTCTCTAATAATGTGCAGACTTGCGGTATGAAGCACAGTCTGGATTCCAGGTTGCATTTTTTTGTTTTTCGTATAATAGGGTGAAATTTGATGGTAACCTTAATCAAGACTAGTACAGTTTCCATTGTTGGGTCTGAATAGCCGCATGTGTCTCCTGAAATAACAAGTCATTTCCAGCCAACCAACAACTGCCAGCTGGAATCTGGGTCAAAACCCCTGTCGGTTCTTCTAATACTACACTTCTTACTGAAAAGGCTGTTTATTGTTAATTTCGGTGCTGCTGGTAATTTATTCATGCTTGCACCTATATTTGAAACCTATATTCATGCTACTTTTCATCCTACAACTGATTACAGGATGTGCACATGTCTCAAAAGACATTTACAATGGAGTCAGAACTTACAGGGCCAATTTTCCATGCATGGCACAGAAAGCTCATCTGGCAAGACAGCACAAAACTTTGGGCAGAATGGGAGTGAACCTGGTACATAGGGGCTGTTAATTGAGTTCTCCATCCCTATCCATGAGACGGGCTTCAAAAACACCACAATGACCTCCAAAGGAGAGTCTCCTGGTGGTATTCTTGGGAAACATGCAAAGGACAAATGCATTGGAATTTTAGAAATAAGTTAGAAATAGACACTGTGCTAAATTACATTCTGCTTGTGCTAGATTAAGTGTTCTTTGGAAATCTTTAATTACTACCAGGTCAATTATTAAGCAAGGCTTTGGAAAAGTTCTTTGGTATTAACGGTTGTGATATTAACGAGTTCATATTAAAAATGCTGCGGCACATGTTCTTCCTTAGACTTTAAGCACAGCTGAAACTCATCCGTGAGTGTTTTTGGCAGTCTGTATGTCGCCTTCTATTACAAATTTGGATGTGGTGATATCTGAGACATTTAACTATTTAGCATTCTGCTGTCTGATGATTGGAACATAACATATGTAGGAAACAAAATTGCAATGTTGCCATGTGTTTTGCAAGTGTGTGATTATCAGACATTTGCAGAACAGGTTTTATTGTGATTTAATGACGCATTTATGCATTTTATGTGCTTAAAAGTGAATTGCTGGCATTACATCATACACCTGCGGCGTGAACATTTCCAAATTGGAAGTCCAATTTTAAATGCTGTTTCTTTTTGGACAGTTTATCCATTTTAAGTGACAAGTTGGAAAGTCTGACTCATTATTACTCAGACATGGACAGCGTTTTTAACCAGCCTCTGTGTAGGTGTTTTTCTCATTTAATTTCCTGGTGGAACTCTTTATTATAGAACAGTTTGAAATGGCATGAATCAATATGAATTACAGTTTAAGACCACGTCCTTAATGTGTTTTATGAAGTCATTAGCTACACAGCACATTTTGGGCAATGCTAGACATTACATCACAGCTTTTTTTTATGGACAAAAAAAATGGGACTTTTATTTTGTTGTGCTTTTTAGACATATCCGACATTGTAATCGGAAATATAACTAAAATATTTTTTCATCATGCTCAATATTTCTTTGAAATGTTTAAGGAGGTTTATGACTTGCAAATATCTTTGAAATGTTTCCCATAAATTGCTACTCTTTTTTAGTTACTTTTTTTTTTTTTTTTTTGCATTCTATAATTTCTTAAGCTGTATTTTTTTTCTTTACTGTATTTAATTTTTTTGTTTTTATTGTTATGATGTTTAATTATATGTTCAGGTTATCAACAGTTATATGTGTGTTCATGCTTAACTGATGCATAATTGTGAACAAGTTAATGAGAAATTACCAGTACTAACTAATGCATAATTCGGGACCTTAAAATGTTAGGTTAGTCATTACTTAATAGTGTGTTTTTGCCCAACTAATGATTAATTGTGAACAAATTAACCATTAATTAATGCTTAACTAATGCATTATTCTGGACCCTTAAAATAAAGTGTTACCAAAAAGTGCACGGGATACCAGTTGGCACTACTTTTAACAGTTTAACACAAGCATTGGTAAAAAAATATATATTTTTACAGTATATATAATTATTTGTAGATGCATGATACTTTTATTATTAAGAAAGTGACTGATAATTTAAATGTATTTATTTCTCCTCTCTAAACTGTTTCTGAAGCATGTTTTCTCATCACCACAACTGCTAAGTGAATATGATGTACCACAACTCTACAGAGGTGTTAGAAGTCAGAATGCACTTAAATGGTTAGTTCACCCAAAATGAAAATGTTGTCATTAATTTCTCTCCCTCATCTCATTCCAAACCCATAAGTCCTCCGTTCATCTTCAGAAGCAACACAGTCCCACGACCAATTTGTATGAATTCGCAGGTTGAAAGGTTGAAAAATGTTGCCAATTCTGTACAAATTCATACGACCTCAATCATACGATTTTGTACGATTTGTCCAAACCCCAGTGACAGGTAAGTTTAGGGGTGAGGTTAGGTGTAGGTCATTTGTAAAAATTAATACGAATTGTCAACTGATAAAACACGTATGAAAAATCGAGTGAGGTCGTATGAATTTGTACGAATTAGCAACCTCGTAAAATATGCATGAATTGCCGTGAGATCAGGTTGTCAGAACACAAATGAAGATATTTTTGATGATATCAGAGAGCCATCTGTCCCTCCATAGACAGCAACACAACTGAAATGATCCCAGATCCAGAAACGTATTTTAGCACTTGTGCATCATTTATCTTGTGTTGATTTTGATAGCTTTCATTGTCCTCATTTATAACTCACTGCTAAATTGACTAAGATTACATTATTGTAGTTGTCTATGAGATGTCATTCAATGGCCATCCAATGTTTTTATATATTTGTTGATTTTGTGTTGTTTTTTTTATGTTTTGTGTGTTTCAGCATTTCCAAATCACATTTCTGTTAAGCAGCGGTACCGTGTCCTGGGAAACAGCCTGAACGTCAGCGTGGTTTCACATCTTATACGTCTCATGATGTCAAAATAGACACTACACGGACTGTACGAAAAAAACAGTGTACGAGGATAATTTATGTATAATGTATATATAATGTCTTCTTTTAATGTGCCATTTTTTTATTTGTAAATTTGTATATTAATAAATAAAATGTTATTTTTACTGAACGTTTGTTTTTAGTTTTGTTTTATTATTAGTGTGTAATTACCTACTCTCCTTCCTTTGATTGCACGAAAACAACAGATCAGTGGAGGTATAGATTTAAAATACATTTTAATACCTGCTGTTCATATTCAGAGAATGAGCTCTAAGCAGCACTTTGAGTCTTAACTTTGGTTACTGATCTCCAAAAAACATGTGACTGCCCCTGACACTTGCCCAATAAAGTCAAATCACTTGCATGAAGCTGAGTTAAATGCCCTCTAGACAGTTACATGTTCTTTATGAGTGGTTTTAGAAAATGAAGTGGTGTTAAGACTTCTTGGGGCCAAAGTGCATCTCCGGCTGCTTGTGTTTTAGGCAGGTTTAGGTGGGAAGATACAGTACAGTGTCTGATGAGCGTCCTGGGACAAGTTCTCTCAGCATGGCTCGGACACTGAGCTTCTCCTGGCTTTTAGTTTTTCTGCTGTTCCTCTCTGGACTGCAGTGTGACCACGGTGGTAAATCTAACAGCAGGCAGAAAAGGGATATCAGCACTGAACAGTATGTATTTTGTAAATTAATTATTTTATATTTGCCTATTTGAGACCACCTGAAATTTGAGTGGATCGGTTCTCACAGTTTTATTTGCTTGGATGGGGTTTGTGTGAGTCTTTGCTGCAACTCCGTTTAATTTTGTGCTTCAGTTTGAAGATTTGAACATGATATTGGATTGTTTTTATACAAAGGTTATTAATTGTACTGCAATTTAGAAATGTGTCTTTCAAAGTTACCTGGTGATTGATTTGCAGGCCTCGTATGGTATCAGAAAATGGTCACCTCACATTCTCTGCTGGATACAACAAAGACGTTCGCTTCACCACCTCAGGGGCGGGAAGTGTGAAGGTCGGAGCCGAGGACCTCATCCAGCAGATAAATCAGGTGAGTTCAAGATGAGTTTGACCCAAACAGATTTCTGAGTTAAATATGGCTCTTATTAGAGGAGCTAATAATTGAAAGACTTAAGGTTTATGTTGTATCAAGAATGTAATGATATAGTCATGTCAGGAAACGAGGATTTTATTAAACAAAATAAAAAATAATAATTGAAATGTCAGTAGGATTTATAATTTTATTTTATGTTTTGTTGATTTTGTCTGCAAAAGATTTTAATTATTATTTTTTAACCTTTTTAACTTTTGTCTTTAATTTGTTTTTGTTTTTTTTGTTATTATTCTTTTTGAATTGTCAAACAATTCATCACGATTAATCCAAAATAAAAGTTTATTTATTGCATGTGCACTGTGTGTGTGTATATATATATATATACATTATGTATGAAAATACACACACATACAGTGTATATATATATATAATATTTAGATATTTAAATGTATGTTTTAATGTTTATATAATTTATATTATATATACATAGATTTAATTTACAAATATTACATATTTTTGTTAGGTGTATATGTGCATGTGTGTATATTTATATATACATAATAAACATGCACAGTACATACATAAACAAAAAACTTTAATTTTTGATGCATTCTTATTTTTATGTTTTGTTTCATTGTTTTTTTTTGTGTGAATTTGTTTATGTTTGATGTGTTGTTTTTGTTTTGACTTGTTTTGACTTTTTTCAATTTTGTTTCTTTTTGTGTGCATTTTGTTTAGTTTTATTTCATTTCATTCCATTCCATTATTGTATAATTTTGAATATATACATTTTCTTAATTCTAGTCAGCTCAACGCAAGCATTTTGTCTGTTACTGAAGCACTTTACAATTTGCTCAAATTCTTTGGTTGTGTTGCTTTTATTTCATTTTGTATTATTGTTTGTAATTTTTCCTTTTTTTTCATTATAGTTTATTTTATTTTTTTTACTATTTTTTGGCTTGTATTAATTCTTTGTTTAGTTTTTTTCGTGTGCATTTGATCAGTTTCATTTCATTCTGTAACTGCATTTAATTCTGTTGTATTCTATTTAGGCTACATTCCGTTTTCTTTATCCTAGTCAGCACAGATGAAGCATTTTGTCTGCATTATTCAAGCACTTTGCATCTGGGTTTGAATAAAAATGTAATCAAGTTTTAATCAACTCCATTCCAGATCAAAATCAACAAAGATGACATCACTACCATAAAGAACAGTGGCCCTTCTCCGGATATTACAAACCAGCTCAATCAGCTCAACACCAGAGTGACGACGCTTGAGACAAAAGTTCAGACAATAGAACAGGTATCACTGTTATCCACTGTATTCACTCGTGGCTTATTGCTCATATGGCCTTTCATTTCAGCAGTTATGATTTTACGGGATTCTGTATTTCATAGACAATCCAGCAGAAGACGTGCAGCAGCAATCCATGTCAGAACGCAGGAACCTGTTTGAACTTGTTAGACGCATTTCATTGCCTCTGTCCTGACAACTGGCAGGTCAGTCACTCAGACATCCATCTGTCCTTCTGCCCTGTTCACATGTCATTCTGAGTTGGATCTCTCTGCAGGGTCCCACGTGTGCAGTGGATGTGAATGAGTGTCAGGTGTTAGCAGGAACTCCGCTGGGCTGTCAGAACGGGGCCACATGTGTCAACACAGCCGGATCTTACACGTAATCCCTCATTATTTCTCTTGAGTGGGGTTTTTACTGAGATTTTTTTCTGTTCGTATTTTACTTTTCTTTTGTTTATCAGTTGCACCTGTACTCCAGAATGGTACGGCCCACACTGTACATCTCGCTATGATGACTGCGCAGGCGGAAGTCAGGATCTGTGCGTTCACGGCCTGTGCATCGATTCAGACAGAGTCAATCCCAATGAGGTGATTCAAAAGGATGTGTATTTATTCTCAGCTTTCCCCATGCACAAATAAACTACTCATCGGTCAATCTTTGGACAGTGAAAAACCAAAGTTCACGCCACATGTTTTTTAAAATTCCGTCATTATGTACTGCATCCTCATGTCATACCTCATGTCATACCAAAAAGCAAGAAATCTTAGAGCACTTTACTCATCTTAATAATAATTTAGACTTATAAAGTGTCCTTAAAGTATAATTAAAGTGGTTTATACAACTACATTCCAGCTCTTATAAAGTCATACAATAGATTTGTGTGGTAAACATGCATCGACTCACCCCTCATCATTTATAACGATCCCGTAAAGATAAAAGCAGATGAATGGGACATTACCCTTTTACAGAGAACACCATTCAAAACTAGTGCTTTTGACTTGTATAATAGTTTTAATTGGAGGAAAAGACTAAAATGTCAGTATGTTCCTCACAAGTGCCATCATATGACCTAATATTAGTTTGTGGTCTGTAAGATCTTATTTTCATTACGTCTTCAGTGCCATATGATCCAAATCAGCTGATTTGCTGATCAAGAAACAGTTTTTATTATCAATGTTTAAAACCGTTATGCTGCTTAATGTATTGCTGTGGAAGGGCAGCTTGAACATTCTGCTTGACATCTCCTTTTGTGTTCTTCGCAACAAATACAGTCGTACAGCTTTCGTTTAATGTCTCTTTTCAGCCCAAATATAAGTGTGTCTGCGAAGCTGGCTGGATGTCTCCAGCCGGGGAGTCAGCGTGTACCGCTGATATTGATGAGTGCAGTCTCCCGAACAAACCCTGCTCCACAAACCCCCCTGTGGAGTGCTTCAACACTCTGGGCTCCTTCTACTGCGGCGGCTGTCCTGCAGGTCAGACCACTCAACCCAGCTGAGCCATGATTATTGCCAACTTCAGATATCCATAATGTCAATCATCTTTTTTTTTTAAATAGTTTATGTAAAAGATTATTGGGTGTATTTAATATTTTTTTAAGAAGTACGTTTTTTGGTTCTTCCAGGATGGCAGGGTAACGGTTACAGCTGCCAGGATGTAGATGAATGTGCCGCAAACAATGGAGGCTGTTCTACTTCCCCCTTTGTGCCTTGTCTCAACACCATGGGCTCCTTCCACTGCGGCCAGTGTCCTGCAGGTTTAGCTCACATCCTCATTCTCATGCACTTTAAAATAAGACCTGTTATCCTAACAAGAATAGTTCACCCAAAATTGAAAATTTGTGCACTGCTGTACAAGATTCTGGAGTTGATGCAATTTTTAAATATTTTTAATGTCTCTCAGAGACAAAAAATGCAGCCAAAACAGTAATACTACTGTATATAAAATATTATCATAATTGTTTTATGTTGTAATATATTGTGTAAATGTATTCCTGTGATGCAAAGCAGTTTCTCACATTATGCTTCAGAAATCATTCCAATATTTTGATTTGCTGTGCAAGAAATATTTATTAGTATCAGTGCTAAAAATATGTCATATAATAGTAGGTAATAAATAAATGTTATCACTTTTGACCAAGTTAATGCATCTTTGTTAAAGTATTAATTTCTTACAAAAAAAACAAAGCATTTTTTGTCTGTCCTTTTCCATGAATGGGCCCTAGGCTTGTCAACCTCCAAAGAGCACCATAAAATGAATCCAGTGGACTTGTTCGCTTTATTCCAAGCCATGCAATAGCTTTGTGTGAGAAACACTTTGAAATTTCAGCTGTTTTGGGTGAACTATGCATTTAAAATCTTAATATTCTTAATATCAGAATCATTTCTAGTTCATGATGTCCCTTCCGGGATGGCTGTGAAAATGAAACATGCATATTTTTAGCACATCTCGCATGTTTGCGGTCCTGTAAAATCCTGCTGAATCATAGTTTTTGCTCACTGTAATACGTATCAAACCAGAGACAGATGCTTGTGTGATCTGAACTTCATTATATTCCCTCTGGGAGAGATAGAGATAGAAAGCTAGGAGGGGTGGAGAGATCCATTAGCTGGGTTCATTGAGTACAGGGCTGTCTGCGAGTCCTGCTAATATATTCAGCTTTACAAGTCTCAATTGACTGCGGGATTGCAGAGGAAGACCAGACGCACTGAAATGATCAGGCTAAAATAGCCATTAAATGTAAGATGAGATTGCTGACCCCATGTGTGTGTCCTCAGGATATGAGGGAGATGGGAAGACTTGCACTCAAGCTGACATCTGCTCCAGTAACAATGGAGGATGTTACCCTCTGGCTACCTGTACTTCTACTCCAGGTATACACACACACACACACACACACACACAATCACTGCACACTTTTACTGTAGTTATTCTTTAGAGCAGCGCATGACTAGTAGCATTTATCTTATAACAGGATCAATAAAAAGGGTGTTAAACTTGAATTGTTGTGATGTAAACTCCTGATATAAAAGATATTACTGCTATATGTGTCCTTTTTTACAGGTTTGTTTGTTTTAGTCATAGCGTTTGTCTTTTAATGCAAATATTCTTAAAATGTTAGCATTATTTGGTGATGTTCAATTATTTCAGGCAATTTTAGTGTAACTAAAAGCATCTAATTCTAGATAATAATATCTTTGTTAACCAAAAATTGCTAAATCAAAATAATTTTTATTAAAATGAACTTCATCATTTTACATTTTGGAGTAATAAACAATAAAAATGAAAAAAAAAAATTTTTTATAATAAAACCAAACTATATTTTTTCCTGAAAAATACAATTTGTAAAATAAATGCAGTGGTTTTTAGTAGTTATTTGTATATATGTAATGTTATGTTTTTTTATCTTTGATTATATTATTAATAATCATATTCATTCTAGATTTCAAAAACATTAGTGTGTTGGTAATGTGCATACTATACTGTTTATATGCGTTTTATATTTTTTGTCAGTATTTGGTCATATTCATTAATTCCATTCGGGTTTACTCTAAATGATTATTTAATATGCTTATTTGATAAATACTTTTTTAATGGTGAACATTACACCAATTTGTTTTTCACTTATCTTTGTTTTAATAAAATAAAATAATAATAAAACAAAAAAATAAAGGGAACACTTAAACAACACAATGTAACTCCAAGTCAATCACACTTCTGTGAAATCGCTTAGGAAGCAACATTATGTTGTGCGAATGGAGCAGACAACAGGTGGAAATTATCAGCAATTAGCAAGAGACCCCCAATAAAGGAGAGGTTCTGCAGGTGGTGACCACAGACCACTTCTCAGTTGCTATGCTTTCTGGCTGATGTTTTGGTCACTTTTGAATGCTGGCGGTGCTTTCACTCTAGTGGTAGCATGAGACGAGTCTACAACCCACACAAGTGGCTCAGGTAGTGCATCTCATCCAGAATGGCACATCAATGCGAGCTGTGGCAAGAAGGTTTGCTGTGTCTGTCAGCGTAGTGTCCAGAGCATGGAGGCGCTACCAGGAGACAGGCCAGTACATCAGGAGACGTGGAGAAGGTCATACGAGAGCAACAACCCAGCAGCAGGACCGCTACCTCCGCCTTTGTGCGCGGAGGAACAGGAGGAGAACTGCCAGAGCCCTGCAAAATAACCTCCAGCAGGCCACAAATGTGCATGTGTCTGCAGAAACGGTCAGAAACAGACTTCATGAGGGTGGTATGAGGGCCCAACGTCCACAGGTGGGGGTTGTACTTACAGCTCAACAACGTGCAGGACGTTTGGCATTTGCCAGAGAACACAGAGATTGGCAAATTCGCCACTGGTGCCCTGTGATCTTCACAGATGAAAACAGTTCACACTGAGCACATGTGACAGACGTGACAGAGACTGGAGACGCTGTGGAGAACGTTCTGCTGCCTGCAACATCCTCCAGCATGACCGGTTTGGCAGTGGGTCAGTAATGGTGTGGGGTGGCATTTCTTTGGAGGGCTGCACAGATGTAGCCTGACTGCTATTAGGTACCGAGATGAGATCCTCAGACCCCTTGTGAAACAATATACCGGTGCGGTTGGCCTTAGGTTATTCCTAATGCAGGACAATGCTAGACCTCATGTGGCTGGAGTGTGTCAGCAGTTCCTGCAAGACGAAGGCATTGATGCTATGGACTGGCCCGCCCGTTCCCCAGACCTGAATCCAATTGAGCACATCTGGGACATCATGTCTCGCTCCATCCACCAATGCCACGTTGCACCACAGACTGTCCAGGAGTTGGCGGATGCTTTTGTCCAGGTCTTGGAGGAGATCCCTCAGGAGATCATCCGCCACCTCATCAGGAGCATGCCCAGGCGTTGTAGGGAGGTCATACAGGCACGTGAAGGCCACACACACTACTGAGCCTCATTTTGACTTGTTTTAAGGACATTACATCAGCATGTAGTGTGTTTTTCCACTTCAAGTTTGAGTGTGACTCCAAATCCAGACCTCCATGCGTTAATAAATCTAATTTCCATTGATCATTTTTGTGTGATTTCAGGTATTTAGATGTAAAAGATTTTTTAGATCTAGGATATGTTATTTTAGTGTTCCCTTTATTTTTTTGAGCAGTGCATATTTGTTTTATTATTATTTTTATATAAAAACAAATATATAATATATATAGAGATAGAGAGCAAAAGTATCATGTAAAACTTTCTTTTCTTTTCTGAAGTGCACTTTTTTTAATAAAATGCTGTGATTTTCAGTAATTATTAATATCTGTAATATTTTGTTGTGTATATTTGACAATAGTCTTGCAATCATGTTCTTTCCTTTAAAAACATGAATGCGTTGTTAATATGTGTCTATTTTGTTCCTCTTCCTTATTTCCCTTAGCAGTATGTTTGATTTTCGTTCAGTTATTGCCAGGATGTATTGCATATCAATTAAAAACAAAACAGATTAAAAGAATCATCTCTGAATTACATCATGAATTGTTCTCCTTCCAGGAAGTGTTATCCCGTCATGCACCTGTCCTCCTGGTTATGCGGGTAATGGCTATGGACCTATGGGCTGCACTCAGATCAGTGACATCTGTGGCACTAGTAATCCTTGTGTAAACGGTCAGTGTGAGGTAAGTGTTTATCTCTTATAACTTCCTCTCTCTGTTCTGTTTCCATTAAAACACAGCAATCAGCATATTTTATTTTTTTTTCCTAGAATACAGCAACTGGCTACACCTGTAACTGTGACCCGGGCTGGGCCGGGCAGAATTGCGATCAGAACGTGAACGAGTGCTCTAGCAATCCCTGCCAGAATGGAGGCACCTGCACCGACGGCATCAACGGCTACACCTGCACCTGCACCTCTCAGTGGACAGGCCCGCAGTGCCAAACTCCACAACAAGGTGTGTTTTTGAAGAAGTGATGTATGTGCTAGTGTATTTTTGTCTGTTTAGTAAAATCATAAACTTTTATGTGCATCAGAGTGTGGAGGAGTTTTGGAAAGTCCAGCTGGTACATTCAGCTACCCTACGAATCCTGGAACGGGCGATTACGATCACCAGGTCAGCTGTGCGTGGGTAATTAGAACGGACCCCAACAAGGTTAGTAAAGATACATCTGTGACCTGTTTAAATTCTGCTTTATATATGCGGAATGACATTAAAAAATTGTTAAAAAATCATTTTCGGGTGCTGATTAGAAAAATAGTGTATGTTTTGATCTGCATTTAAATTTTTGCTTTAATGATCAAGTCATTATCCCTTATTAATAAGAACAACTGGCACAAAAACTACTATTGGTTTAGATCTTAGCTGATTTTTAATAGTAGGAATGATTTTGAAGACATATTTTATAACCAGTGACAGAAGAAACCAATATGGTTTCTTCTACATCTGGGTGTTTTACTACAAAATAAACAGCGACAAAAAATTACAGATTTAGTGATAAAAGCTCATTTGTTCACTTTTGAAATGTTCTTTGGCATTAAATTGAGTATTTGAACACATTTTCCACTCCTTTGCACAGACTGTAAGTTAAAATGAATACTTTTAAAATTTGACTGATTTATATATAAAATTTGTTTTTTATTGATATTTTCATATCAATAAATTTTATAGAGTGCTGTAATTTTTAGAAGTTATTAATATGTTTAATATGATAAAATATTGCATTATTGCATAAAATATTGCATTTATTATCTATGCTTATATTACTTGAAATAAGCATGCTCTTTCAAGATTTTAAATTACAATTTTTGTATTTTTGAAATTTGAATTTTTTTTTTTCGTTTGACTGACACATTTATAATTTGAAAAAGAAATGTCATTTTGTAACTGTAAGTGATGGAAAGTTATTATTGATGTTTTTAAACTCAGCGTCATCAGATATCATCAGTATTATTATGCCTTTTTTTTTTTTGCAAATCAGCAGATGTGCATGGAATGGATCTAAACACTGTGTTTTATGCTGCCTTGTGGTTCTTCCCAGATTCTGCGTATTACCTTCCCTTTCTTTGACATCGAGAACAGCGCCTCCTGCAACTTCGATTTCCTGCAGGTCCACGATGGCGAGAGCGCCTCAGCTTACGTGATCGGGAAATACTGTGGCACTGCCGCCCCAGCCGAACTCTTCAGCTCCCACAATTCTCTGTACTTCTGGTTCCGTTCTGACCATTCAGTCAGCGGTCGAGGCTTCACAGTAGCCTGGCAATCGCAGGCACCAGGTAAACCAAGAATCACATTAGTGAAATGGCAAAAATATAACATTTTTGTTTTTGTTGTCAATAATGTCACGATGTATAAAGCACAACTTACTTTTAAACCAAGCAGATTTCTGGCAAATCTGCAAGATCAGCTTGAACCCACTGCAAAATATGCATTGGGAAATCACCTAAACATTCCTAGTTCCTATTGAAATGACTTACTCTAATACTCCTTTCTTTTCCAGTGTGTGGTGGGGAGTTGACCAACACATACGGTGACATCAAGTCACCCGGGTACCCAGGTAACTATCCACCCAGCCGAGACTGCTATTGGACTGTGAATGTGAACCCTGGTCTGCTCATCACGTTCGCTTTTGGTACCCTCAGTCTGGAGCACCATGATAACTGTAACTTTGACTACTTGGAGGTAAAGCTTGTTGCATCTTGGATTCTTTTTTTAAAAAATTTGTGCTTAAGTGTTAAAATGTATGCTTCATTTTGTAGATCAGAGACGGACTGCTCCCAGAAGACCCGGTTCTGGGAAAATACTGCAGTACAGCATCACCACCACCCTTACAGACAACAGGACCATCTGCCTGGATCCATTTTCACTCTGATTTCAGCATCAGCGATCGGGGATTTCACATCACATACACTACTTCACCATGTAAGTAAAGCCCATGCATGCTAACCAAAACACACAAGAGAGGGGGGTTATGGGACGTTTAATGAAGAATAATAGACCTGTACACTACTGTTTGAAAGTTTGGATTGGATTTTTTTTTTTTACAAAACGGGAAAGTAATGTAAAAGGATATGCAGTCTTATTACTTTAAAATAACTTTTAATATGTTTTAAATACAATTTATTCTTGTGATGGTGAAGTTAAATTTTCAGCATCATTACTCGAGTCTTCAGTGTCACATGATCCCTCTAATAGGCTGACTAACTGCTTAAGCCTCATTTCTGCTTCTTATTAATGCAGCAGTGCTGCTTAATATCTATGTGTGATCGGGAATACATTTTTTTAGGATCGTTTCATGAATAGAAGGTTTAAAAAAAACAGCATTTGTTTGAAATCGAAATCTTTTATAAATACTTTCCTGTCACTTTTGATCATTTGTGAACAGTTTCCTGAACCCAGTTTTGCAGTCTATAATGCATTAGCAGCAATTCTAGCAACCTAAATTATGGACAATTTTAACATCCATCAGTGGAAACTGCTCATGAAACAGTTTATTGGAGTTATATACATATTAAAAGTAAGCAGTCACATTGCAAATGTTGTAAACTCTGAAAAGTACACGATGCTTAGACCAACACTGGGTTCAAATGGGCAAAGCCTTGCAATATTGGGATGAATTGCTTGGGTGTAAGGCAATTTTCTCTGTGCCGTCAGCTGACCCAGGCTGCGGAGGCGTCTTTACAGACACAGAAGGCATCATCATCTCTCCTAACTGGCCTAATAACTATGCTCACAATAGGCAGTGCATTTATATCATCAGAATGCCAAGTAGTGAACAAGTGGCACTTAACTTCACCCACATGGACCTGGAGACTCATAGTGGCTGTCTTTTTGATTTTGTTGAGGTACGATTTATGTATTTACTGTTGATGAGAGGAGAAGTAATTAGCATTTTGATCTTTTAACAGTGCCATTTCAGTAGCATTACCAAGTCAAATCTCTTTTAGGTTCGAGACGGGACGGCTGAGACCGGCCCACTCATTGGGAAGTACTGCGGCAGCACCCTGCCAGCACCAATATTGTCCAACACTAATGGACTCTGGATCCGTTTCAAGTCTGACAGCTCTGTGTCCCGTGCTGGCTTCAGGGCCATGTATGAACTTGGTGAGACACTGAAATCTGCATTTTTTGGGCCCTAATGCATTCTCTTAAACACATCCTGATAATATTAATTATAATTTTTACATTTTTTTCTATATATATGTGATTAATTTGGTGGAACAATAGGCCTATATGCGCCAAAGAAAACATGTTCCATAGGAGGCCTTTCACGTAGAACATGTTCTGGACATGTGGAATGCTAAACCACCTTCTGTATGAACAGCCCCTAACAGTTTAACTTACTTCATAGCTAATTTTGCTTTAATGAACAAAAATGTTATGATAGTATAATAAATATAGTTTGTGATCTGTTTTCTCTAGCTTGTGGAGGAACTCTCTCTGGAACGGGTCAGATTCGGACTCCCCTGCACCCCGACTCCTATCCCCACAACAAAGTGTGCGAGTGGGTCATCAACCAGCCCGAGGGTTACGTGGTCACTCTCAACTTCCTCACCTTTGACGTTGAGGGAAGCAGCACTTGCGCCTTCGATTATGTTGAGGTACAACATTAGCATTGTAGCGAACATACAGATTACACTTTACATTTCTTCTGAGATGTCACGCTTCACTCGCTCAGGTGAGAGATGGTCCCAGCATAGACTCTCCTCTGATTGGTCGATACTGTGGGATTAACATGCCTCCCATGCTGGAGTCCACCCAGAGGTCCATGTTCATCTACTTCAAAACCGATTCATCTGTCTCCAACCATGGTTTCACTGCTGAGTTTGCATCTGCAGAGCAAGGTGAACTATTGTTTTGTTGTTTTCGAATGTACAGTAGCTTATTCAAATATATTATATATAATACATAGTGATCTGTCTACATCGTAAAATCAATTTACAGTAAATAACAATGCACTAAATACCCAAATGTACATTATTGGGGAAAAAAAAGAGAAAACGAACAAAATAGAATTAAAGGTGCCATAGAATGTAAAACTGAATTTACCTTGGCATGGTTGAATAATAATAATAGTTCAGTACATGGACATAACATACTGTGAGTCTGATACAGGCTCAAACATATAAGGTTGAATGCCTAACTCCTCCATCGTTCACGCTGGACAGTAGAAATCTGTTTGTGCTACTGAAATGAGCAACGCTGAGAAACAGCCAATCAG
>JAUMHQ010000090.1:13929423-13950528 GCA_032361165.1 Enteromius paludinosus | reverse complement strand
ATATTTTATTTATTTACAGAAAAATAATATATATATATATATATATATATATATATTTATTTATTTTTGTAAAAATCTAACATTTTGCCATTATTATTTTGAGTAATAAATTAGTGTTAAATTTAATCCAAGATGGCGGTAATAAATAGTACTGTCAAAAAATAAATCGTGAGAAAAACTGGTTAACGATCTGGCCTGGAAAGCGTAAGCTTCATGGTTTGATTCCCATAACAAGCTTCACATACACTTTCTCCACTGATGAACACATTTTCAGATGATTTCGACACTTGTGTTCTGTTTTACAGGTTGTGGAGAGACTCTTACACAACCAACAGGTTCATTTACCAGCCCAGGACATCCCACTGAGTACCCTCATGGAGCCAATTGTACCTGGTATATCTCGGTAGAACCTGGCAACCTCATCCGTCTGTCATTCACATCCTTCAACATGGAGTATCACACCAACTGCGCATACGACTATGTGGATGTCTATGACAATGGCACAGCGCTGACTGGCACTCTTATGGGCAGGTAAACCAAGACATTTGACGATTTAGGCCGCAGTCATCCCTTATTGAAGGTTTGTAAATGAATATGTTGGAAAATGCTGGTTATTTTGTGCTCAGGTTCTGTGGGCGCTCCGTCCCTCCATCTCTAACCAGCACTGATAGTCTGATGACCGTCCTACTGGTCTCTGACTCCAGCCTGTCTGCCGAAGGCTTTTCAGCTGAATATGTCTCCATCAATGCGAGCACAGGTATAATTTTATTGCAGTAATTGGATATTAAAGTACAGGCCTCACAGTGAAGCTTGTGTCAGTAGAGCTTTATGGTCCTTTTGCTGTATGCACAGATATACAAAGGAACTAAATGCTGTCTCACATCTCATTTTTTGGTCTTTGCAGATTGCAGTGAGGTGTTTAGGACACCCACCGGGGAGTTGAGCTCACCCAACTACCCCGACAACTACCCCACCAATCGGGAGTGTGTCTACAAAATCATAGTAGACGTCAACATGCAGATCATGCTGAATGTCACAGATTTTGAGCTGGAGGGGTTCAGTTCCTGTGGTTTTGATTATTTAGAAATCAGGTCAGGAACTTTTCCAGCGTCTTGGTTCATTGATTTGGTCACTTTCTGGTTTTCGAACACCCTTGTTTCTTTTACAGAGATGGAGGCTATGAAACATCCCCCCTGATTGATAAATATTGTGGAACAAGTGGTCCACCCATCATACTGTCACATAGCAACAGACTGTGGCTGAAGTTCAGATCTGACCACTCACTCACCTACAAGGGATTCAGAGCCCACTGGGACGGCACACAAACAGGTATGCTGTTACTGTTGTGCATGTGTGTATTGAGTCAGAGTAGAACTGGCTACATCAGACTGTCATTTAAATGACCAACTGTGACTTGATTAGTTGACATCGAAGTTGACATCGAAATGTCTTTACATGATTTAATGGGACAAAACATGCAAAGCAGCAAATATTTAGTCCTCAGAATTGCTCATATTGAACACTAATATCAGCCTGCTGCCTTATACACACAATATTGTTTCCCAGAGGACCGGTTGAAACCCAGAGTCTTAGAAATCTCACATCAGTGTGATTGGAGTTTGCATTCCATGGTCTGTGGACTATATTACACCATCTCAATCTTACCATGTCTCTCTGTTATAGGTTGTGGTGGGACGCTGACAACAAGTGTTGGAGGTTTCACCTCTCCCAACTACCCCCTGCCCTATCACGCCAACGCCGAATGCTACTGGCACATCAAAACCAGTGCAGGAAGCAAAGTGGAGCTCAGCTTTGCAGACTTTAACCTGGAGGACAGCATGAACTGCTTATATGACTACTTGGCGGTCAGAGAGCATCGAATTAAATGATGTACTACACAATTGTAGAGTTTGCTAATGAAAGGCATGATGTGTATATGTTTTACCAGGTGTATGATGGCGACAGCACCAGTTCTCCCGAGGTGGCCAAACTGTGTGGAAGTCAGATTCCTCCACCCATCAGCTCCTCCAGAGAGAACATGTACGTGAAGCTACGTACGGACATCATCATCCATACGGGCGGATTTCTGGCTAACTACCAAACCAGTGAGTGACCAAACCAGAAAACCCTGAAAAAGATGTATACATTTGGAGCTGTCAAAGGATTGTGATTATTTACATCATATGCGCTATGCATATGTATTATGTATTTATATAAAAACACACATGCAGGTAATATAGTTCACCCAAAATATTGTTTCAAAGCAGTATATATTACAATTTTTATGGTGAACACAAAAGAAGTTTGTGAAGAACTTTAAAGAATGGTTATTGTTACCCATTGATTTTCAAAGTATAGGGAAAGAAATACTATGGAATTCAATGGAGGTCATCAACTCATTGATTACCAGATTTCTTCAAAATATCTTCTTTTATGTGCAACATGTATCATTGTATCTTGATATATGAAAGTTATCTGAAAGATTGGAAAGAAAACAAGACAAAAATACTACAAAAAGGTACTCAAAAACAATAATAGCATGGTATTACAATGGTGTATTCCCCAAAACATGGGAATAACATCTTGAATAATTTAACATTACTGCAATGCTACAGTTTTAAATCGTGTTTGTACTAGGCAGTTAAGTTCACCCAGAGGACACTGACTTGTTTTGGCTTTCTGCTTCTCATTCTTGTTTTAATTATGTTGTGAAGGTGAAGTGTCACAGTTTAGAGCTGAGTGCAGCCCTATCTGTCTTCTTTTGTGCGTTCTCTCAGTCTTTTGCCTTTTCTTTGTCCGTCAGTGGTCACATGCCAGTGCGTTTCCCAGACTCTAAAACTTTACTGCATGGTCAAATCCAACTTTAGCCATTGCGTCAAAATGCCACCTGTTTTAATGTATTCCTGCCTTAAAACTGGTGTAAAAGTTTCCCCAAAGATTCTTGATGTTACATTATTTTTTCCCAGCTCTTTTTGCTAATGAAGACCGGCTTTTCCCCTGTAGTTTGCCAGGGTGTGCTGATCGCCAACCGGAGTCGGGGAAAGATCGAGAGCTTGAACTTTCCCAATGATTACCCATCTCGTTCCGACTGTAGCTGGACCATCCAGGCCTCCATGGGCAACACTGTCAACTACACTTTTACAACCTTTGAGGTGGAGGTCCACGCTGGATGTGCCTATGACTATGTGAAGGTCAGCACTTGCTTTGTCAAGCCTCATCTTAAAATGTACAGCTGAAAGTCAATGGTAAATTAAAATGTATATAATTAATATACTTTCTCACCATATTTCGAAGTGTCTTTCCCTGGTTGGGATCCCAAAGGTCACACAGGATGTTAATGTTAACTAATAGCCAATTAGCCATTTAGGCATGGTTTCTAGACTACTTTCTGCCTGGAATCTTGAAAAGGTTAGAGAAATAACCTTAAGAAATGGATGCATTGAGATGGTGAACTTGACCTTTAGCTTTCAGTTCGGCTTTATCCTGGTATGGAACGCCCACTATTCATGATCCAACCAGTTCCTGATGGATGGAGTCAAGCTCCACCCTTTTTGTCATTGAATATGTTGTTTTGCTCTGGAATATGTGAAGTTGAGAAATTGAAATGGGTTGCTAATGTTGGTTTTTCTGATTTGAGGACCATCTACATGTCTTTTCTAGCTTGTATTATCTTATTATTGCTCTGTGTAGGACTCAAGTAGTATAATTCCTGCTGGACAGTTTGTCATTCAGTTACACTACAGTGATTTACTGGCAGAGTCTTTGGAAATGTACAATGGGTATTTTGAGTTGCTCTCCGTTCACTCATCACCATGACAATCCAAACAGTGGTGACACCATTGGGGCCTCTTGTAGAGATGTTGAGTTTTTGCCTTTTTTCCTCAGGCAGTCTTGTGAAAGGCTACGCTCTGTTTTCATGAACATCATACCATAGATAGGCATTCATCAGCTGGGTAAATACATAGACAGTTGTGTTAGATATTTTGGGCTCTGATGACTTTTTCCTTCAGGAATGGGAGATTTTGTGCACAAGCCAACAATATTACAGCACACTTTTGTTCCTAAGGCAGTGGAACAGATGGTCTGAATTACTAACGTGATGTCATTGGTTATATTTCCTGTGAAAGGTCACTGATTATTGAAACGTACTCCAGAAGAAACTATGTTTGTATGTAAATGGTTGTAAATGGTTTTAATATGGTTTGATAGCTGTGTACATTTTCTCAACAAAAAGTGTTTATTTTAAAGTTTTAAGTAATTGTAACCCTGTGTGTGTGTGTTTGTGTGTAATAATCCTTTTAAAGGTAAAGAACATTTTATGAAAATGTAAGTTACGGCCATGTCAACGATTGAAATCATAGTGAAATTAATGGCTGAATCAAACTTTGATTCTTGTTAACCTGGATTTTTAAAGAAGGGAGCACAATTGTCAATTTTCTTGTCACAACCAATGTAAATTTGAATTTTTAGGTAATTTCCAAATTTAAACTAGGTCCTATAAATCGCCATAAAAACAACAAAAGTACAAGAAAACTGCTGCCATTAAAGCCAGTGACAGTTATTTACCATCATTAATATACTATGAATTAATTTTTAATATTTAGATTTTTACATATATACTGAATTTAATGTGTGTGTGTGTATATATATATATATATATATATATATATATATAATTCTTATACTAAATTAAAAAATATGATCAGATTTCTTTCTTGCAATATATATATATATATATATATATATATTTCTCAACATAGAGAAACAGTCAGAATTGCAGGACATTAACTCACAGCTGTGAGGAAAAAGTCAGAAGGTTCCATACATAGACAGTACTTTACTGGTTTTATTTCAGTTGTAGTGGTTCAGGTTAAACTACATGAAAATGTTCTTGTCAATTTGCTAAAATAAAGTCATGATAGATCTATTATACAACATGACAGACCTATATTTTTCTGTAAAGACCAAAAAGTGTTGTAGAACTAATCTCAATTTCTGTTCCTGTTCAGCTCTACGATGGTCCAAACGATCAGGCTACTCTAATTGGTACGTTCTGTGGGAACACGCCTCCTCCAGCCAGCACCACCACCGGTACCAGCCTCCACATTGTGTTCCACTCAGATATGTCCGTGTCATACAGAGGCTTTCAGATGGACTGGTACCAGAATGGTAAGATCCAATACATAATTGATTGGATGAATAGAGTACAAAAATAGTGCTTCAATGTCTTTTTTCCCATCTGTAATCATGGAAAGTAACACATTTAAGGACCTGCGCCAGCCTCAAAGCACTAATGTGAAACATCTAAACGTGTCTGGCAGTGGAAAGACAGATGAGCTACTCAGAACAGAAGGAAATAACACATACAGGCTCACTGCTGGGCAGCCAGAAATCAGAGACCTGTAGTCCCTTGAGTAATGATGTCACTAAATCTCTAAGACAAATAGCAGTCCTAATGGGCAAAGCAGTGACATCACTTAGGAACGCTCCACTTTGATTGGCCAGCAGGGAAAGAGCTGATTACCAGTGATGAGTGAACCTAGCAAAGAAAGAAAGGAAAGATTACATTTATAGAATTCGGGGATTTCTAGTGGATTTTCTGCACATGTATTAGCTTATTTCCTGTGCAAATCTGATCCAGAATGACTGTGTGGAAAACAAGACTGCACACTTCTCTAGAGAAAGCAGACCAATAAAGCTCTGTCCTTGCTCTGTGTCTTAGGAGACGCCCCTCTTGCTATGTCACACTAAATATAAATGCATTATTGAATCTATTAAGTTTCATTACAGAGCTTACATTCAATCTGTCTCCTACTTGTATATAAAAGAAGACAGATGTGTCAGATAGTGAGCCATCTATTAGGCCACACTAACTGATGTTGTGTGTCTGTATGTTTCTGTGTCCTTGTGCTTGACATCAGGTAACATTGTTGAAGGGTGTGGACTGTTATTTTTGCACGGAGAGCAGGATCAGAGTTAAAGAGAGGGAGAGCTTTAATTATTCATGCTCCTCTGTCTGTGATGATGTCATTTTTTGGGGAAGGAAATGGTCTTGGTTTCCATGGACACAATGTGTAGAGAATGAACACTGTAATGTTATTATGTAATGTCCACAGCACTGTTTTGCAGCTGTAAAAACCTAGCTGAGGGGGAGAAAAATTACAAAGAACGAGTATAAACAGCCAGAAAAGGCACAGGTACTTAGAGCTAGAAATGCCCTAAAACCTACAGTTGTGGGATAAATAATGCAGGTGCTGTAGAAATTTCTCAATTTAACAAAGTATTTCATGGCTACAGGCCAGCTGATCCATTTGGGAAATTAAAAAAGTAGCTCCACCCTTCCTTTGTCCTCTTACAGACCTGTGGACGCTGTTGAGATTGATGTTATTGATTAAGACAGTGGGGGCGGAGAGAATGAATCCGTTCTGACCGATCTTTCGAGAATATCACATTACACTGACCGCATTTTAGTCTTGTTGCTACTGCCTTTTTTTGTGGTGAGGGTCAATATGGTTTCATATTTCCTCTGATAAGCTTGACGTGAGACATTTGTCCTGTGGATGCTGTAATGCAACTGTCTATCTACTTCAGCATCCCTGACCACATTACAGGACTTAACATTAAACAATCTACAAAATACCACACTTTCAAAATATAATGTAGTGATATAAGACGATAATAGCATAGTACTTCGATTAGTGTCACGATGCATGTCCATGTGCTTTTTGGTCACCTTTTATTCATGGAAATGATTGTTACATTCATGTAGATCCCTAAATAAAAAACGGGGAAGAAAAAGTCAAAGTACCTCACTTTCACCCCCTGCAGGTTGCGGTGGGGAACTCTTCGGGCCCACTGGTGCTTTCACCAGCCCAGGCTATCCAGACAAATACCCAGCAAACCGTGAGTGCATCTGGCACATCCAGACAAACCCTGGAAGTAGCATTTCCATCACCATCCTTGAGTTTGATGTGGAATATCATCCAGACTGCAACTATGACAAGCTGGAGGTATGAAAAAAACGCAGTAAGCAGAATACATGTATGCATTGAATACACTCTATGCAATCTGAGCCTACTTCATGAGCTTACGTATCCCACAATGCAGTGCACACAATTACCCGCAGTTCCCAGTGTTATGAAAGAACTAGGAATAATAGTAAGTCAAGTCAAGTCACTTTTATTTATATAGTGCTTTTAACAATACAGATTGTACAGTAGCAAAGCACTGAACATTATCAAGTAGAAGAAGCATGGTTAAGCATATTAAGCATATTTTTCCTAAATCTGTATACTGAGCTTTGTTACATACATTCATGTTTTTAAATAAAACTATACAGTACATACCGCCCAGTAAGAAGTGTGCACGGCTATTCTTAATTATTACTTTTAATAAGTGTTAGGTGATAAGTGATAGGTGAGATTGGCTCACTTGTCCTTTATTATGAGATCAAAATTGTGTGTATATGAGTGTGTGTCTGCTCATGCCCCTTTGTCATCTGCTAGGCTCTGTGGATGTATGTTTTGTAGCGTAGACTTGTGGAATGCTGACCTCCACTGTAGCTCTGAATGGAGCCAACAGGGCAGAAATTAACTGGAAATCAGAGCTTAGAGAGAGGGCTTAGAGACAGTCTCACATGGACACAAACACACTCTGTGCCACACAGATGCCAGACCAAAACCAGATATCGTTTTAAAATGGCATTTTAGCTTTTTTGTAGCTTTTTGTGTTCAAAATGAACAAAATTATATAAAAAGCGAGTACATCTGTAATCTGAGGCTTGTCCTGAATCACTACGCTACACCTATAAGTGTTTATATTCAGACTGTTTCGACAGGTTTGGGTAGGTACCTGCGTGATTCATTATAGACATACACAGAGAGTAGCATTTCCGGCTACAATATTCTTATTTAGTTACAGACTAAGTTACAGACTTCATCTTTAATAAACGGGTAGAATGATAAATGAGATAGGTTAAAAGTAATCTAAAATTAATCAAAAAGTAGTATAATTATATAATCCAAAATGTGTACTTTAACCGATTACGTTACTGGCCATAATTTTTGTTATGTATTTTTGAATCAGTAATGGACTACAATTTGTAAGTAATCTACCCAACTCTGATGATCTTATTACATACAATTCTTGCTTAGTCAGCACTTATTGCGTAATTAATAAGGCAACATTTATATAAGAGACTGACAAATTAAAACAAAGGGTTATTCATCTTATGTTGTAAACAGTTGATATATGCAACTGTTTAAAATTTCTATAAAATTGTATATTTTTACTCTTTTTGGTAGTCAGACTTGAAAAGAAAATCTATTTTGAAGCCATTTGTTTTGATATATATATATATATATATATGTGTGTGTGTATATGTATATGTATATATATATGTGTGTGTGTGTTTGTATATATATACATACAAAACATAATATTTATTATCAGACTTTTTGAAATGACCCTCCTCTTTAAAAATGCAAGTGTGTAAGTATTGCCACCGCTTTGACCTTTTTCCAGGTGTATGGAGGTCCTGACCTCTCCTCCCCACGATTGGCTCAGCTCTGCACCACACGTCCCCCCAGTAACCCTCTGCAGGTGGCCAGCACAGGTAACACTGTCACTGTTCGGTTCACATCTGACAACGTCGTGAGTGGCAGAGGCTTTAACGCAACCTGGGTAGAAGTTCCTGGAGGTAAGTCAGCTGTCAGTTGAACACTATGCCATTATTTTGGGACTTTTGAATTTCTTAAAATCTTCCCAAAATGCAGGATGTGGAGGGATTGTCACAGCCCCCAGTGGAGAGATCCACTCTCCGCAGTATCCCAGCAACTATCCTGACAATGTGGACTGTTCCTGGGTCATCACAGTGGATGTAGGCCACCGAGTCTTCTTCAACTTCACTGATCTGGATCTCGAAAGTCAGAGCTCATGCAGTTTTGATTACGTGGCTGTGAGTAGCTCACCTCTCTCTGTGCACGTGATTAATTAAATGCTCACAGACCAATGCATTGCAGGAGAAACGAGTTCATGTATAAACTTCTACTCTCTAGATCCATGATGGTCACCATGAATCTTCTCCACTGCTGGGTAAATTTTGTGGAGTTTCCATGCCTTCTCCTATTACGTCCACAAAGAACGTCATCTATGTTCGCTTCAGGTCAGATCACAGTATGAACCGTAAAGGCTTCAGAGCCCAGTTCTCAGAAGGTGAGTGCAGTCTTTGTTTTGTGAATTTGTCACGGTTTGTTTCATTGTTAAACCTCATTAATCACTCATTGATTTCCAGCATGTGGATCCTCTATATCAGCTGATGATGTGGGTGGAGAGATTGCATCTCCTCGCTATCCCTACTCTTACCCACCCAATCAGAACTGCAGCTGGATCATACAAGCACAGGAGCCATGTAAGGCCACTAGACATACTTGGCATCCATAATCTCATAAGTCAAAACCAAGGATTTTTGTACTTACATTTGAAAAGCTACTTCCTTGTATTACCTTTAACGTATCTTAACAGATTTTCTGATCAGTACTTTACTATATTTTTTTCAGTCAATCACGTGACTTTGTCCTTCACTGACTTTGAGGTTGAGATTGTGAATAGTAACTGCTCTCATGATAGTGTGGAGGTCCTGGATGGAGACAATTACCAAGCCCCATCTGTTGGTAAAGATAAAATCTCTTCCTTAAGGAAAAACATACTCTGAATGCAATAGGATATCACCTATATGTGTGTGTACACATTAGAATTAGATCTAGGTTTGGGCACTTTATCACATTTTGTTTGGTTTTTCAATACATACTGATGCAGTTATGGTTTGTATTAACTAGTGATGTTTTTCCAGGTCGGTACTGTGGGAGTGTGTTGCCACACCCAGTCACTTCAATCAGCAATGCCCTAGTGGTAAACTTCATCTCAGATGCTTCAGTAGGAAGGAAAGGTTTTAGGGCAACCTACATGGCTTCAACCTCCGGTTCGATTTTAGTGTTTATTTCAAAATATCTATGAATATTCAAGTTAGGTTGCAGTATAACACTATTTTTTTTACCTGTTTTTTAGGCTGTGGGGGACATCTGTATATGGAGTCAGGTGCTTTTAACAGTCCGAACTATCCTGATGTATATCCACCTAATGTGGAGTGTGTGTGGACCATCACCAGTTCCCCTGGGAACCGTTTACAACTGTCCTTCATGTAAGCCAGTCAGGATGTTACATTAATCTCACAAATGTTATAGATTCATCAAAATCAATAATGCTGTACTTTTTGTGATGCAGAATGTTTCAGTTGCAACAAAGTTCAGACTGCAGTGCTGACTACCTAGAGATTCGCGAAGGACACTCCACTGGTACTCTGGTTGGTCGTTTCTGTGGTGATTCCCTTCCTTCCAACTACACCTCTATAATGGGCCACATTCTTTGGATCAAGTTTGTCTCTGACTCCTCAGTCGGTGGAGCTGGATTTAGAGCAGTATTCTCCCACTGTAAGTTAGAGTGATGGATTATCATTTTCTTTTTTTTATATGGACCCTACTGACCCTACAACTATGATTAGCCTGCATTTTTATTCTAGTACAGAGCGGTTATGTTGGTTAATGCTTGTTTCCTGAGTTTGAATAGTCATTCTGTTTACCAAAAACCTTGGATCTGGCTGTACAAGGAAATCTTGCTATTAAAATCTCCTGACGTTATAAAATCTTTACTCTTTTTTTTGCATCCTCAGTGTATGGAAATGAGATCACGGGCAGCTCGGGACAAATAGCCTCCCCTCTTTACCCACAAACTTACCCAAACAATGCAGACTACCGCTGGACCGTCACAGTGGACTCAGATTCCCACGTTCAGATTCAATTCCTGGACATTGACATCGAGGACTTATTCAATTGCTATTATGACAAGCTCAAGGTCTGGACCTTGTTAAAATGCCATAATTGTTTAACAGAAAATAAGTGTCTGCATGTATATTATATACTATAGATGATGTTGAAAATCAATGCTTCCCCTTTCCTAGATATATGATGGTCCCAGCACCAGTGCTTTACTTCTGGGTGAGTTCTGCGGCCTGGCTCTGCCCAACCCAGTAAGAAGTTCAGGCAGCACTATAACGCTTGAGTTTAAGTCTGACAATGTGATTGGAGGGAAAGGCTTCCTTGTTGAGTGGACTGCTGTTCAGGGCTCCGGTCCTTTGCCAACTATACAGCCAGGTTAGTTCCCTAATAGAAATCTGTTTCTCAAATCTTTCTCAAAATCGAAAAACGTTGATGCTTGGTCTCATTTTACCATCGTTTGCTATTTGTTTATCTTTTCAGGAGCATGTGGAGGAACATTGATGACAGGAGACAATCCCCAGTTCTTATTCTCTCCTGGTTGGCCAGAGCTGTATCAGCATAATCTTGACTGTTCGTGGGTGATCCGTTCTCCAGATTCTGTAGTTGAATTTAATCTGCTTTCTCTGGACATGGAAGATGAGGTTTCGTGTCTCCATGACAGTCTATCCATCAGGGATGGTAGGTGTTGTCATATGAAGGGACTTCAAAGCCAACTCAAAACTGATTTTCACAACTTAATATATGGTATGTTTTTTTTTTTAAGGTGACACCAACTTGTCTCCACTGATTGCAAAGGTTTGTGGGCGGGTGCTGCCTGGCTCTCTACACTCCACTGGTGATGCCATGTTCCTTCAATTCACCTCTGATGGCAGCATTAACGGCAGGGGCTTTAACGCCACATTTTCCAGAGGTGAACAACAAGTCCATAAGCCAAATTCTTATCATGATGATGGTACAAGTTTTCCTTTGTATTTTGTATTTAATTGGACTTTGAGCTATTTTTTGCCTTCTCCATCAGGTTGTGGTGGTTTCCTCCACACAGACAGAGGGGTCCTAAGTTCTCCTCAATATCCACAGAATTACAAGCCCAACATGAATTGCAACTGGCAAGTAATGGTCACTCCAGGGTTTAGAGTGTCTGTAACCTTCCAAAGTCCTTTCCAAATACAAGGTTATGGTGATCACTGCAGCACAGGCGACTACTTGGAGGTGAGTGACTATAGAAGTTGTTGTAATTTGGAAACATTTCCAAAACAGAACCTTTATGTCATGCAAATTGTCATTTTTTGGTATTAGTTACGGAATGGGCCTGATGGCAACTCACCGACTCTATCAGGACGTCTTTGTGGGTCCAGCACTCCATCCACGTTTCAAACCACAGACAGTAGCCTCTATGCCCACTTTGTCTCTGATGGCTCCAATGAGGGTAATGGCTTCAAATTGGTATTTGAGGCCCACAGTTCAGGTGAATGCTTCTAGAAAATATTTCAGAAATTTTTGATTGATTTGATTATTCCAAAAATTATAAGAGTAAATCTCTGCGCTTGTCTCCAGCTTGTGGTGGTCTTATTGAGCTTAATGATGGAGATCCACCAGGATACATCACGTCTCCTAACTATCCATCAAACTACCCCCAAAATATTGACTGTGTATGGATAATCACTGTACCCAATGGAGAGGCTGTACAGCTTGACTTTGAGGATGATTTCTTCATAGAGGCTCATACTGGGTATATTTTAAGCTCACTTTTCTTACTTTTTGGTACGTCATTGGTTTGACCATTAAATGTAATCACAATCTTCTGTCCTAGATGTATGTATGATTACATTGAGATCCGTGATGGTCCCACATCAGATGCTGCTTTGATGGGCAGACTTTGTGGCAACACCCGCCCATCTACACAGCATTCATCCGGCACCAACATGTATATACGCTTCAGAACTGATGGCAGCATTACACATATTGGTTTCAAAGCCAAGTACTCCATTGGTAATCCATTTAGAAGCCTCGTTACATTCCAACCATCTTTGTTTGCTTGATCTCAATGCTTTAAAGAGTCTTCTTTCCCTTCTTAGCTACATGTGGAGGAACCTACATCGGCCAGAGTGGTATCATCAAAAGCCCTGGTTATCCAGACTCAAATTATCCAGACAATTCTAACTGTGAATGGTACTTTGAAGGTCCCACTGGGCACTATCTGACCTTCACCTACACCGCCCTTGACCTGCAGAGCTCCTCCAATTGTAACAACGACTATGTGGAAATACGTGAATACAATGCTTCAGGTTTGGGTCTTCCTTCCACACAAGAACATTTTTCTCAGTGTTAAGGATAGTAAATTAACCTTTCCTTTCTAACCAGGTCGCTTGCTGGGGAAACACTGTGGAAACAGCCTTCCAGCCCCACTGGACACTGGAGATAGTTTTGCCTACGTAAAGTTTGTCAGTGATGGCAGCGGAAACGCAGCAGGGTTTAGTTTATCATTTGAAGCCAGTGTAGAAGGCAAGTGGCTTTAAATCGTCTCCGTGTTCAGTTACTGTAGTGTCATATTTTCCAGTGGAAAAAGCTCATGACCAGTTATATTGGATAAAACAATTGCTGCATGATTACTTACATAGTTATGCTGTTGGTTATGGAGCAGTTCAATGGGTGACTGGTGATAAGATGCTATTGTTGCCCTTACAGAATGTGGAGGGGATCTGAACGCACAATTTGGGACCATATCATCTCCCAACTACCCCAATCTTTACCCACACAGCAGAGTATGCCGCTGGAGAATCACTGTTCCTCATGGTCGTAGGGTCACTCTTACAATCAATGATCTGAGGTTGGAGGAGCATGGCACTTGTTGGTTTGACTATGTGGAGGTAAGGTTTCAAACTATGTATTGCTTTCTTTAATCAGTTCAATTCAGTGCTTCATCACTGGTTTGCTGTTTTGACTCTTGGGTTGATAGGTCATCAATGGTCTGACACCCAATGCCCCACAATTGGGTCGGATGTGTGGCACAGTCCCTGCTGGTACCCAGTTGAAATCTTCTGGGAATACTATGCTTGTAATTTTCAGCACTGATTCATCTGTGTCTAATGGTGGATTCACAGCAGATTACTCTTCTGAAGAGGCAGCAGGTGAGATAGAAGACCTCTGACTTCAGGGTTTACTTTTTTGCTTATTTTTGGCTCCTGATTTGATTGGTGACTCTTTGTCCTTATGGTAGTGTGTGGTGGAATACTCAGTCAACCTGGAAACTTCACCTCACCTGACTTTGGCAATGGAAACTACAGCAACAACCTGAACTGTGAATGGCTGATCCAGAACCCGCATCATATGAATTCTTCCATTGTGGTTATAATAGATGAGCTCCACCTAGAGAATCACCAAACCTGCGAGTGGGACTACTTGGAATTCAGACTGGGTAAGAGTTTTCCAATGCAGATAGAGAGACATAACACTATGTACTTCTCCAATGTACCATTTACTTTAAAGCTATTGTTGATAAGCACACAATTATGGCATGTTTTATCTGTTCCTCATATACAGGAGATATGAATGGAGAGCTTTTGACTCGTTTATGTGGTCAATCCCCTCCTACAGTCCCCATAATAGTGTCCACCCCTGAACTCTGGGTTCACTTTCTTTCCGATGAGGCTGTGGGTGATCTGGGCTTCAAAGCCACATATTTCTTTTCAGGTACCATTGTTTAATAGGTGACACTTAAACAGATGGATCTCTGCTCTTTACAAATTTTCATGAGCTCATCTGACTATGATTTTTAACAGAATGTGGAGGGTCACAAAGTGGAGAGGGAGGTGCCATCTCGAGCCCTGGATATCCCAATAATTATCCCAGCCCGAGCCGCTGTGCTTGGTTTCTTGAGGCTCCGGTGGGCCACACTATCATTGTAAGTCAAGACTGCTTCTTGGGTCTGTTGTTTTTTTACTGTTTTCTTTCAACCTTAACAATGAAGTTCATCATTAACATCACGTAATATCCTTATATTCTAGCTCACTTTTACATACTTTGAAGTGGAGGAACACAGCCAGTGCACCTGGGATTCAGTGACTATCTTCAATGGAGCCTCATCAGGATCCCCAATTATTGGTCAATACTGTGGCCACAACTCTCCAGGAACTATCCAATCAGGCTCCAACAAATTAGTTGTGCTTTTCCTTGCTGATCATACAGTGTCCAAAGGAGGATTTACTGCCACTTGGTCAACAGACTCATCAGGTATAAAAAAAAAGTTATCTCCTGTCCATTTTCTGTAGGCGTTTTACATATCGAGTTGACTTTTTTTCCCCTCAAATTTCTTTCTCTTCTTCAGGATGTGGAGGAATTATCCATGCTGATACAGGCACCATCAAATCTCCCAACTATCCTCAGAATTTCCCAGCCAATACTGAATGTTCCTGGACCATCATTGCCCATGATGGAAACCATCTAGAGATGGGCTTTGCCAGCGACTTCCAGATCCCAGATTCAAGTGGACAGTGTCAAAACAGTTACGTCAAGGTAAAAAGATGACCATTTGAAAATAAACCTTCCCTGATGTTGCATTTTTGGAATCTGGTGATTGATTTTTATTATTTTGTCTACATTTATTTGACAGATGTGGTCTGACAACGTACAGAATGAAGAGAATCTCTTAGCCACTGGTTGTGGCACAACAGCCCCTGCTACAGTCATTGCACCACGAAATATTATTTCAACTCGTTTTCAGTCTTCAGATACACCTGGCAAAGGCTTCTCTGCTGCATTTTACACTAGTATGTATCGTATGTATAGTATATATCCTCTGTCAAGTAATTTCAATAATGTAATGTCTCTATTTCACATTATTCTTTAGGGTGTGGGGCCAATTTCACAGCCTCATCTGGCCGTGTCGTGTCTCCAAACTACCCAGAGCACTACCCGGCAAGCTCCAACTGTAATTACATTATTGATGCTGGAGATCAAACCGTGATTGTCCTTACTTTTAAAACTTTCCAGTTAGAGGGTATGCCTCCATCTTCATATACTGTAATAAATCTAAAAATAACAGCAGTTTTGTTAAGTGAAAATCATTCATTTCCATCTACTCCAGCACACTCCACATGTGTCTATGATGGTGTAAAGATCTATAGTGGCATCACCACCAATGGTGCTCCCTTGGCTACTCTTTGTGGAAATACCATCCCAGGGATCTTCACCACATTCGGACCAATGCTCATCAACTTCTACTCTGATTCTATCATCCATGACAATGGCTTCCTGGCAGAATACAGAACCATACGTAAGCCTCAACCACAAACAAACTATATTTGATGCAATACTTTTTGGTTCTCTGTATACTATTTAGTGATAAAGGATGTGGCTTAGATGGAGGTGTGTAGGGGGTGTGGCTTTAGTGTAAGTGTGTGCTAGAGTAAGTTTAGATTTTTTTATCAGTTGATTCACTGAGCCCAGAAATGTGGTATGAGCAGAATCACTGGAATGAGAGGACGCTGCACTTTTCAAACAATATGAGGGGATTTGGGAGAATATGCAAATATGCAAGAGAATTCCATTGCAACAGATTCCACTGCTACTTCCACAAACAAACTCGTTCACTGTAAACGGTGCACAATAGAATTGCACAGTCAAGTGCTCTTTGACTTGTTGTTAGTGTGTGTATGGGAAGACAGCCCAAATTTCTCAATGAACAGCTGTCAGCCTCAAGCACATAAGACATTTGAATAGTTTTCTATCAATTGGTTCATCCCTATTTATTGGTTTATATGATAAAGTGAATATGTGTACATCTGTATATCAATATGTGTGTTCATGTGTTTTTAACAGCATGCGGTGGTGTGTTCAATGGTACTTCTGGGACAATCAGCAGTCCTTCTCATTCTATCACCAACTACCATCACAACATCAACTGCACATATCACATATATGTTCGTGACAACCGTGTCATCGATCTCAAGTGAGTTTGATCCATTTTAAGGGATTTGTAGAAGTCTCATCATTAGGAATTAGATTTTAAAGAACATATTCCCATAGACAAAATTAAAACATTTTGTAAGTTTCAGAACTCAAAACATGCTCCCAATTCACAAATTTTACAATTCACATTCTAAGGATCAGAGAGCGAGTGGAAAATGGTTATTAACAACTTTAATGGATTGTTCACACATAAATGAAAATTGTCAATAATTACCCACCATCATGTCATTTTTGAAACCTGCAAGACCTTTGTTCATCTTCAGAACGGAGAAGGTACAAAACAAAAGTACAAAATAGGTACAAATTACCTTTTAGGTTCTAATGTGTACACTTTGGGTGCTAATATGTACCTTTTAAGGTACCAAAATAGACCCTTCAAGTATAAACTTGATCCTTCTGAGAGGTACCGCACCCAGTGACAGCTTTTGTACCTTTATTTCCCATAGTGTACGGTTTTGGAACAACATAAGGGTTTGTAATTAATGACAGAATTTTAATTTTTGGGCGAACTAACCCTTTAATAAATGCCTATTCGGAAATATAATCAAGTTCTGACATTATAAAACCATATAAAAATCCATTTATAAGTCATACTATCTCTTTATGCATCCTCATCCTCACCCACATTGTCTATGCGCCATGCTCACCCATAGAGACAGATGCTCAGAAAGGAAAGCATGCTTGTATTGATCATCTGTCTTTCTCTTTGTTCTGTAAACCCCACTGAGATCTTGTATTGATGTCGGACAGGAAACCCTTCACCCTTAATTCATCCCTAGAGGCTTTCTTTCAGGGAAACCCCCTTCTTTCATTTCTGAGAAACTAGATCTTTCTGCAACATTTCCATAGTAAACATCAATGGTTTGTATTTTTCCCTGTACGATAGGTTCAACTCTTTCAGTCTGGAAGCCTCCTCGACTTGCCGCTATGACCATGTGTCCGTTTATGATGGTGAAAACACTCTGGCCCCACTTTTGGGAAGGTTCTGTGGAAGTGAACTGCCGCCCAACATCAGATCTTCATCCAAGCACCTGTATCTTGAGTTTGTTACAGACTCATCGATTGCAGCGGAGGGCTGGAGAGCAACCTACAGTGAGACTTTAGGTAGTGTTTCTCAATCTCATACGTCACCAATGAACCCCTTTGCTATCCTCGATTAAAGCTTCAATACAGGTTCTTTATTGGCCTGTTTGGTTTGGTTCAAAGAGGAAACATTGACATTTATGGAACCTTTCCATTCCACAAAAGGTTCTAAATTGTTTTTTAAGAATTAGAATTTTAAATGGTTCCTTTTAGAACTGTTCCCTGAAAGGTTCTCTTTAGGGAGCCAAAGGGGATTCTTCTACCTTTTCTTCATCGTCTGATTCAAAAGACTCTGACAGACATGTTGATCACAGATCAAGATGTGTGATACTTTGACATCGTTCCTTTATGGCTCTCATTTTGGAAGAGTGTGGATGATTTCATAGTGAATCACAATGACAAAGATCTCATTGAGGACTGAACAAAGTGCACAGGGGTCATAAACAGTGTTCTTTGTGCTTTAAAGCGTCTGATGCACCAGTCACTTGACTAGGCTCTTTAAGATCTGAGTTGTAAACACTTTTGTAGCTCGTCTCTGGGGGTGTGAGTGAACCGCCCCTTCCTACAAGCACCACTGATGTTCTTTGAGAACAACACAACTCATTCAGACCACAAGAGCCTCTTCCTTTACCCTGACCGAAAACAAGACATAAGTCTTTATTGGCCAGTGCTGTCAAAGAGCCAGTAAATACTCCTAACTCTTTTGTTCAAATAAACTGCATTTTTATGTCTGATTAGAAATTTTAGAACAAAATTTATATTCAACAGGTAATGCATTTAATGCATGACATTTGACATTACATTGTTTATTTTATTTTATTATTATTATTATTTTAAAAATGACTATATTACTATAATATTATTACTATAATACTAACTTAATTTTAAGTGTAACCTTAGTTTATTAAATTAATATTAACTTCAGTATGTTTAAAAATATAATAAAATATTAATATAATACATGCAATGTGATTTATATTTATATAAATATAATAATTTAATATTTTTTTGATATTACATAACTTTATAATTAACTTTATAATTTTATTTATTTATAGTATGTCATTGTAATACTCACTTCATATAATATTAACTTCAAATATATTATATCAAGTATAGATATAATGTATATTTATATTATATACATTTATAGATAAATTTATCATTATTACATTTCCTTAAAAGTTAGTTTTTAGTTAGTTTTAGAAAATGAGATATGCTTATGTAATTAATTTTGATTTACATTGATTGTATTTTAAGTATTTTTTTCATTAAAAAAAATATATTAACTTTTTTATAATATTAACTTAATTGTAAGTTAATATAGAAAAAAAATTAAGTTAACCTTAATGTCATTAGATTAATGTATTAACATTAATGTGCTTAAAATAATACATTTAAAATATAATTTTATATGCATTATTATAATTTTTACTTTCTTATAACACATTTTTGTGAATGTAAGTCTACATTATATTACATATCATTAATACTATATTATTTATTTATGACACGTCATTATAATATACAGTACATTGTCATTTTACGTCATTCATTCTTATATAAATGTAAATACACTTCATTTATTTGTATTAATTATCATATTATTACTTCATATAGTATTACCTTCAATGATAGTTTCAAGTTTTAGTTAAGTTTTAGTACATTTTTACCTTTATTCAGAAACACGTGGTATCATGTGAAAGGACATTCTCATTCAAACAATATGTTTGGACAAAAATGTGTGGGCCCTGAGAACAAGAATCTGCTTTTTATCATTTGAAATAAATTTTTCAATAGTTACTTTGGACAACTTCTGCATTAAACTCTAAATCTAGCAAGCGAAGACTCTGCTAGACTCTGCTGCCTCTTGCAGGCGGTCTATTGAAAGCACATCCTACAGCTGTTGCAAATCTCTGATTCTCTCTTTCTATCTCCTCATCCATCGTTGGGTCCAGGTCCTCAGCAGGGCTGTGGCGGTTACTTGTCTGCTCCCACCGGAATGTTTGGTTCTCCTGATATTGACATGAACGGTCAGTACGAGCCACGCATGGACTGTATGTGGACCATTGCTGTGGAGGTCAATAAGGGCATCAACCTCACATTCACATCCTTTGAGCTCGAGGGCACCACTGGAACCAACTGCAGATATGATTATGTCAAGGTAAAAGCTGTCACATATAATAAAACAAATGAAAATTGCAGCACAATCGGCAACACCGAACACAATATCTTACCCATTTCTAGATCTATGATGGTGACAGTGCTAGTTATCCATTGGTTGGCACATTCTGTGGAGATGTAGTACCTGCCCCCTTCGTCTCAGCCAGTAACTTCCTGACCGTGCACTTCATCTCAGACGGCTCCGTTCAACGCCGTGGCTTCAATGCCACCTACAGCACAGTGAACAGTAAGATTAAACTTTATGTTCTAATGCTTTTATCACCGCAGCCAGGTTTGAATCACTCATGCTATGATTTTTTATTCTTTAGCTCTTTGTGGTGGAGCGTATAATGCCACAGCAACATCTCAGACCATCACATCCCCAAATTACCCCAATGCCTACCCGCCGTTTGCCTCTTGCCGATGGGTGCTGGATGCTCCGTCTCAGGAGGTGGTGAAAGTGTCTGTTCAGCAGTTTCATCTGGACTCCAGCCAGAGCTGCACCAGCAACTTCCTGGAGTTCCAAGACTTCCCTGTGGTGAGACTTCATCCATCGCCCGAACACAGACTCACTAAATAACTATATTTCAGATCACAATAGCTGATCATTCTGCTAGGCTAGTCCACATCTTTTTTTCTTTTTACAATGAGACAATGATCTTGTCAGGCAAAATTGGATGTTTTTAAAGATGCTTTTCCTAGTGGAATAATTGTAAAAATGTGGATACATTTAGAAAGTGTTTTTTGATATGGTAATATTTCTGTTTTCAAATATTTCAGATTTTTGATTTATTTTAAATGTAATATTTATTTAAATATATCAGATACATTTAAATATGATATGAGTAAATATGTTATATCAGTCAGTGATTTTAATTTCAGTTTAAACATATATTTGTATTTTATTTAATGTCATTAAAATGACAAATGATCTGTGCAGAATTAATTCATTTAATTAATACTTCCTATTATTTTTTATTAATATTAAACAGTAGTATGCAATCTCGATCTTGTAGGTTTATATATATATATATATATATATATATATATATATTAGTGC
>JAUMHQ010000090.1:13913758-13929100 GCA_032361165.1 Enteromius paludinosus | reverse complement strand
TATGTTTTTGTTGTTTGTGTATATACTGTATATATATATATATATATATATATATATATATATATAATAATAAGAATACAAATATATCAATGTAAATACATGTAAATATTTTCAATATATATACTGTATGTGCACAGTACACGCAAATATATTATGTTAATAAAAAACTTTTATTTTTAAAATTTTTGTCTCTCAGGGAGATTATGGACAGGCTCATAAGTTCTGTGGCTCTGACTCACATGTGCCAGATTTCTACAGTTACGGCCGCACCATACACGTCACCTTCAAATCAGACGTCTTCATGACTGGCAACGGATTCAGCCTCACATATCAGGTGGCAGGTGTGTCCTTTGCTTCTGATTATTAGAAGTGTTGTATTCCTGCTGCGGTGGTTATACTGTAAGTGTGTGTATGTCTGAATGTCATGTATCTGCAGGTTGCAGCAGGGTGTATGAACAGGAATACGGGTACCTAAAGAGCCCAGGCTGGCCTGACATATACACCAATAATCTTGAATGCAGCATTGTACTGCAGGCCCCTCAGAACAGCGCCATCTCTCTGTTCTTCGCCAGTTTTGATGTAGAAAATCATCCTTCCTGTAACTTCGACTATCTTGAGGTGAGTATAAACATACTGAAATGCAGCAAAATTCACAGCAATGTGAAAAAAAAAAACCCCACAGCAGATTGGAGAGCACTTTAAGATGAATGCAATGTTTTCAAACATATCTGATGTAATTTTGGACATAGCCTTAGTAAGATAAAAAAATCAGTAAATAAGCTTAATTTTTTTCTATTGGTAATTTTATTGCTTCAGCTTAAACATCTGATTTTGTCTAATATCAGATTCATTTTAATTAACAAAATGTTTTAGTTAACAATAATAGCTATTTCACTTCTAACTATCCAAAGATTATCTGAAGGTATAATACTTTGTAAGTTAAAAGCAATGAGGAAAAAAACGATGAGAGAATATATATATATAATATATATGCTACTGCCTACTAATTAAGTAATGAGTGTTGTTATGGCGACTATATTGCATTATGGGATATAGTACCCAGTCTATTATGCTCTGTTGCTGCAAATGCTCATCATCTGATTTTTTTTTGTTCATACATCAGAAATAACTGTGATGATGATAATGTAGCTGTGTAATTTAGGTTTATTTCTGCTGATGTAGGTCAGAAACGGCAGTACTGCCACATCGCCTCTGTTAGGGAAGTACTGCGGAAGCACACTACCCAATCCTGTCTTCCCGGAAAGCAACCAGCTCTTCCTATATTTCAAGAGTGACTTTACTACAGCGCGTAACGGCTTTGAGATCACCTGGACTTCCTCTCCCCAGGGTAAACACAAACGCTTCTTATGTTACGATTGCCTCAGACAGGCCAACACAGCTGATGTTTCATTGCTGCTTTTGTGTGTCCAGGATGTGGTGGTGTGTTATACGGAGACCATGGCTCTTTCGCCAGTCCTAACTACCCTGGCACTTACGCCAACGGCACTTCCTGTGAGTGGGGAATCAGGGCTCCCAGCGGCAGAGTGGTGACCGTCACATTCAACCAGATCAGCATAGACGATCCGGGAGACTGTGAGAACAACTACTTGAAGCTGTATGATGGACCGGATGCTAATTCACCTGTTGTTGGGCCGTACTGTGGATTGGTATGTACAAAAAAAAAAAAAGTACCTATATAGTCTAGAAATGAATAATTTAATCAGCAAACACAAATGACATTTTTCATAAGTGACATTAGAGACATTTATAATATACATTTCTATTTCGTATAAATTGAAATACATTTTACCTAACATTTATTTAAGAATCTTGAAAAAATGTATGAGTTTTTCACCAAAATATTAAGAAGCATTAAACGATTTCTAACATAAATTACAATCATCCTCATATTAAAATGACAAAGGATTAATCGGGATTAATCGCAGCCAAAATAAATATATATTTATATTGTTATTATTTTTCTTAAATATATATATATATTTAAGAAAAATATTGTTTATACATGTAAAAAATTAGTATATAATATCAATTATTTTAATAGAAATATATACATATTGTCAAAATGTATACTGTATGTGTGTATTTATAAATACATAAATATTCACAGTATAAACACACATGTAAACAATTTTTTTATTTTTTTTATTTGACAGCACTAATTAAAATGATATTTAATTAGTCATGTGGCACTAAAGACTGGAGAAATGATGCTGAAAAATTCCTTTCATAACTTTAAACAATCTTACTGACCACAAACAGTAGCGTGAACTCAAACTATATATGGATATATAATGGAGTTGTGCTTTCTTGCAGGAGACAAATATCGCTCCTTTCAGGGCTTCTTCAAACCTGGTGTTTGTGAAGTTCTCAGCCCAGTCTGCCATTCTCCCGTCTGCGTTCAGACTCACCTGGAGCAGCTGAGAAGGCATTTCAAAACTAAATATTCATACACACACACACACACACACACACACACACACACACACACACACACACACACACACACACACACAGAGAAACTTGTGAACACACTTTGCAATCATGTCACATAAATAATGAGCTATTATTTGTAGATAATTGTTTAAAGAATGAATTTATGTATGTATTTTTGATGCCTTTTTGGAAAATAAAGATGTTTCATGAAGTTTTGTTTTAATGTTCTTAAGTCAGAGACTTAAAAGATGTGTTTTTCTCTGTTTGTTTCAATGGAAAAGTGTCTTGAAGTGTGTGTCTCTCTAAGAGAGTGTCAACTACACGAATCAAAATGCATACAAAAGCTGTGAATGTGGCAGTGTTTTCACTGTCTGATATCCTCGGCTCTGGACCGCTCACTCTGATGTGTTATACTTTACACACACCCGACACAGACAGGTGAAAACAAAAAGATGGCAAATTCAAAGAGAGATAAAACACTGTGTGTGACGGACCCGGACAGCCTTCAGCTTTCTTCATGCAGTGCTTCTATATAGAGAAAGCTAACAAACAGTTCATCTAATATTTAATTTCTTCTAAACTCTGCAAAGCGCTCCCAGTTTTTGAGAAATTACCATCTGCCTTTCTCATGATTTCACAATCCTTAATGTCAAAATTATAATAATAATTACAATGATTGTTTTCCCATAACGTAACAGGGTCAAAGTTCATGAGAAGTGAACTATGTGTAATGAAATGAGAAATGTGTTGACCATTTTTTTGTCCATATTAATGCATATATATATATATATATATATATATATTAATTTTAAAGTGTGTAATTATTTTAAAATCCTTAAAATATAAACATGCCTTTTTGTTAAAAACAGTTTTTTTTAAATAGATTTTACGATGAACTGTTTGGACCAGTGTAATTTTATTACTATTATCAATACTTTACTAGTATAGATATAGTTTTTATTTATATTTAAATAAGTTTTTATATTTTATTTTCCATTTCCATTCAGTTTCTTTTTTTTTTAAATATAATAATTTTATGCATATTTTGTCATTTTTATTATTCTTTTTTAATTATGTTTATATTATATTTATATTTTATTGTTTTATTTCAGTTTTAGTTTTTTTAGTACATCAAGTTGAAATAAATTACAATGAGAAATGTTGCTTTGGCAATTAACATAATAATTGGTTTTATTATATTATTATTATTTTATATATAGATTTATTCAACATTTATTTAATTTCAAGTAATAAATTTTTTATAATTTTTGTTTTAGTTTACTACATCTATAACCCTGATTTGGATATAATACTGACCATTTTATAACTGCTTTTACTTATTGTAATTTTATTTTTAATATGATAACAAATGAGTACAAATCTATTATGGTAACTAAATGACTTAAATTCAGTAGTGTAGAAAGTGTAAATTAACATAAAATTAATATATATACATTTTATTAATATATATACATTTTTAGGAACATTAAACCAATGTTCTCTAGCTCTCAATAAATCTAACAGTTGGCAAGCCATAAAATCCACATTCATTCCAGACATTTCAGTAATATGCTGGTGGTCTGCTCTTCTCGTGCTTCAGTAAGTTCCTCAGGCACATAATTTGAGAACACCTCATAAATCAAACAGCACAATAGTCACACACACATTCCCACCTCAGCGCTCACTTTGGGCAAGTGTAAAGCTTCTCAATGTAGATCCTAATAAAACACACACCTCCGCGTGGCCTCGTGCCACGTCTGACTGTGTCCAATCTTTGCTGGCTTTTGATTGAGTGTGTTGGTTAAAAATTTTACAACATAAACAAGCATTGGCCCTGGAATCCAGAACTCCCGCTCTCTGCAAAGCAAAGTTCAACCGTGCTGAAGCATCTGTTGCCACTCACCAAATATAATCAAGCCTATAAATAGAGCCACTGTTTTTCAGTCCTGCATAGAAATGGTCAGCCCTGCAGGAACCAGACACAGACAGAGAGAGACAGGCAAAGGAAGAGCCAAGGTCCGGTCCGTGGACGGTCCCATCTGGGACGACAGGAAGACAAGAGAAGAGAGAAGTGTCTTCGTACCTCTGCCCCATGCCAGAAGGAGGAGACAGAGAAGACTCCTATCGCTCTTCCACCTTCTGCAGACATCTAAACAATGTGTCTCCCTTGGAAGGTAGGTAAAAGTTGGGGATCTGGGTGGTAGACAACAGCTGCCCACACCTGCTGCTGGATTCCCTAGTGTCACATTATTCAGACAATATATTGGATGGACAATGGACAAGCAATGGACCAATAAATTAATATTGAGGTAAATATAGTATTTATATTGCTACAAAAATATGCACTGGGTGTTGGTAGCATTTGTTGTAAGGTGTTGTTCCTTTGTTGTTTATTTATGTTATTGTACTGTATGTAATTAATTATTATAAAATCATAAAAAAAAAACAAAAAAAAAAAAAAACAAAAAAAACAGAGGCCATAAATCCAGTGATTTTTTTTTTCATAATTTCCATTTCCAAGTTTATTTTAATTTTAGTTAAAGTTGTATTTATTTATTTATTGTTTTACTATTATAATTGTTTATTGTTTTAAACATGTTAAAAAATATTCAAATAATTTAAAGTACATTTTTATTTCAGTTTTATTACTATTTTAGTAATTAAAATTATGCTGGAAATAAGTAATACATGTATTTTTGGTGTGAATTATATATACTTATTTTAATAATTAAAATATATGATAGTATTAATTCAGGAATGTTCAGGTTAAATGTCAGAATACTGAAGATGGATAAAATAACTAGTACTAAATTTATATTATATCTTAAAACAATATTACATCTCAATAATGTCTATTTATAAAAAAAAAAAAAAAAAAAAAAAAAAAAAGCATTCATTCATTTTTGACAACGGAATAAAAACGTCTGGACCCTATATTCAAATAACTAGAACTAATTCAATGCGTCATTGTCTGTAGGCACCATGTCGTATATTGTAAGTAAATTATTGTTGTAATCAAACAGGTTAAAAGCTAATATTTAACCACAAATAAGTGTAACAATATTTCGGCATCTGTAATAATATTTACACATCACAGTGTAGGCTGAAAGCGCATTGGCAGAACGCTTTTCTACAGGTCTCCTCTCACACGTCATTGATTGGCCGAGTGATTCGCACTGCTGCAGCGGAGCGCGTTCTGATTGGACATATTTGTGCCGTATTTCATCGATCCCGCCGGCTTTCTAGCAGCTGATTGGACAACGGAACAGAATTCTGCCTGACATTCTTTTCCTCTCTCTGGACCCCGGAAATACCCTTTTATGGCTGGAATGCGAGACTTTTACAGACATACTATCAACTTCCGGTTGGGTGTGAGCGACTTTGCTGCTTCAAAATATCTGGTTTTACTGCCCTGCGGGCTCGGTTACTTGTTTTCTGTTTTTCCTGTATGTTTGCGTATTTCCCGTACAGTTAGGTAAATACTGATTGAGTTCTTTGTATGCTTGTAATGACTGGATTTGAACCACTATTTGAGGGAAAAGGGGCAAACTCTCTTCGTAAGATTCTCTGGTTGATTCAGGTCTTGTATTTGCTAATATATATATTGCAGAAAATGTCAAAGTCTCTGAAGAAGATAGTGGAGGAGAGTCGGGAGAAGAACATACCGGAGGTGGACATGTGTGACAGAGGAATATCAAACCTGCTGGATATCCCTGGACTATGTGAGTCTGCGAAGAGTTACTCTAACTTACTAGCTTAAAGTTTTATGCTGTGTTAATGGTAATTAAAGTGTGGGTAATGAATTTCATTTGTTTACACCGTGACCAATTAGCTGTCATTGTTATACGTTTCTATTTACAGTATATGGTTGCGGCAGTAGACTGGTGACGTCATCTCGTTGACGTCATCATCTCATGACATCATCAACCAAACGTGTCCTTATTTTTGTTTTATAGTCACTTTATCCAACATAACCCAGCTGGTCCTGAGCCACAACAAGCTGAGTGGTAAGTTCTTCATATCTCAAGAGAAACGTCTTTTTGCATTTTTTCTTTTAATTTTAATAAATTGCACCATTATATTTACATGCATTTTATGCAGTACATCTTCAAGAAATTGATCAATCATTCTGCAAGTTTTCTAGCATTTCCTAGGGCTGGAATTAGTGATTGTGATATTTACTTACAAGGCAAATAAGTGTGAATCTCAGATACGCAATCCAATATAGAAATCAACCAAGTAGAATGTAAAAAAGTTGTTTTTATTTGTATTTTAAATTTAGGATAGAAGAATTGTAGAATTATTGGATTTAAATAAAATAATAGTTGTATTTTAGATGCTTTTGTAACAGTAAATTTATTTAATTGCTTTAATGCATTATCTTTAATAATCATTTTACATGTTTAATATTTTATTGAGACTGCAGGTTCATGAGGGTTGTTAAAAAAGAACTTGGTAACTCCACTAGATGGCTGTCTTGCCCTTACGGATCACTGCCTCTTTGGTTTTATAGTCTGCTCAGTTTAAGTACCGTAATAATAAAGAGTGAAGATTAGTAGTTAGTAACATCTTCATTGCACTTCGTGAACATTCACCTTCCTTTTTCTTTTTCATGTGAGTTTAAAGATGGTCCACATAAGAGAGTCATTATTAGGAGAAATATGTTTTTCAGTGTAGTTTGCAGCTTGTTTTCTCCTCCCACCTAATCTTTGGGTCCATGTTAACCGCTCTGAGCCATGTTCACTCTCTCATCTGATCTGTACAGGAAGTGTTTGGTCGGGGATTTGTTTGTTTATGCAGGAATCCTTTCCCTTAATCTCTATGAAGATCCCGGAGTGATAATGCACATATCTGTCAGGTAGCGTCTGTAGTAATGATCAAAGCCTTTTAATACGATTTAAAAGATTTGAAGATGAGGAAATGACTCATTCCGTTATGGGTCACACCACTTGGATGTAGCTGGTTTAAATAAGAGAAAAAAATCTTTATGCAGTCCAGAAACATGAGGTCACTAGCTTCTATTGCTTCTATTTTGATTTTGTGTTACAAATATTAGATTATATAGTGTAATATTAAATATATTTTATATATTTTTATTTTTTCCCTCTAACACTGAAACTTCCTGATTGTAAATATCTTGATTTTCTACATTGCTATATGTATTATTAAATGTACTATATTAATGAATGTTATATATATATATGTATAGTCTGTAGTGTTAAAAGCTTTTTAATACAGTTTATATGATTTGAATATTAGGAAACTATTTCATTGTGTAGCACAAAACAAAAAAAAAACTAAAAAAATAAACATGAAGAGATTAATATAATGAGAAATTAATAGTATAATATTATAAAAGTAATTGTTATTGAAAGTCAAAATTGTCTTAATTTGTGTAGTCTTGAATTTTAAATATTTCCTCTTAATTTTGCAATTAATTTCTGCACTCTCTATAGAAGATAGAGTGTATTTTTTTTGGTCTTTTCCTTGCCACTCTGCATTTTCCCCTTCTCTGTTCCCTTCTCTGCTCTCTCATCCTGCCTGGTTAAAGAGCAGAGACAGGGAATCTGCCATCTTTTGAACTTTTCAGGGTGGTCAGGAATTACAGTGACATTTGGAACCCTTTCATTAGTGGCTCATGAGTAAAGCAGGGCTTCTGTTCAGCCCGGGTAGGCAGCAGCTCAGGTAATGAGACAGAGGAGAGAGGGCCAAACCTTTCTTCTCTATATCGCCATATATTCTTTGTTCTATTACCACCAGCCTTTTCTGCTTGTTTTAAAGGCTCCAATAAAACACACACACACACACACACACACACATTTAAAACAATGTATTTACAAGCAGATCTTGTAGTCGCAACTTGTGGATGCTAAAAATCTGTGGTGCTTTAGAGCCCAGTCTGTGGTTTAAGATGATAAAGTGTAGATGTCTGGTGGAGGCGTGTGTCTTAAGAATGGAGAAGGCAGAACCGAGATCAATCTTGTGTGTCATTTGGAGACCCTGACATAGGGCGAAGGGTTCAGTGTTCTGCTGTGTCTCTTGGTGCGTTTACACTTCCGTTGAGACACTGGGAAACAAATCGTATGTTTCAAGTATTTTTTATGGGTGAAAAGGTCAGAGGATAGATGCAAAACTTGGGAATTGGATGGTCAGACTGAAACATACTCCGCTAGCAAGGACACAACGACATGTTGCAACTTAGGTTGAAAAATGTACATTTCTGTAATGCACTGTTACAGCATTCAAATAGTGGCATATAAATGTAATATCAGATAATTAGTTGCATATCTTGTTATTTGAAAATGGCTTTTTAGAATTAATACATTGTTATTATTATTAATACTATTATTATTGTTAGTAGTAGTATTATTTATGTTTTTAATAACACATGCATGTGCTTACTGTACACAATCTGCTGTTTACATCTAACACTGGTAACATCTTTTAATTTAGTTTGTTATTAAATTGATTATCCTTGTATTATTGATTATAATAATAATTCATGTTTCTAAGTGTTTCTTGGCAAACACATGAGCTGAAGAGGTCTGTAAGAGCCTGTGCTTTCGTGTTTTTGTTTGGTTGTTGTAGTTTTGAATTGTTTGCGTGACGGCTGAATCATTTGTTCCTCCGTGTCTGGGGTGGCGCAGCTCTCGTTGATCTCTCTGGAGGTATTCGTGTCATGCTGTTTGTGTAAACCTTTCCCACCTCCCCTCCTCCGTAATGAGGGGCCATTGATCAGCCAGTAATCGGATAGAGCGCCTGTTCGGCCCATCGATCTCTGTCGACAGCAGAAAGGGGCAGGATGGCCTTGTGGGAGGGGAGGGAGGGAGGAGGGGTGCTGCTGATCCGGTATGCTAAGGCCTCCATCATTAAAATGTCAAATTTATCGCTGGGGGAGTGACCCATAATTGAGCCATCAAAGACGGGATGTCTATCCGCTGACTCTGATAATTAGTCGTTAAACCTCTGCAGGTCACCAGAAAACTCTCGCTCGTTTGGAATACAGTCAATTGAAATGTTTTGATTGATTGAGATTGATGAGACCTGCAGAACTGAAGTTCTTTTGTTTATTTGTTAATTCATTGATTCTCACTGTCCCTCTCTCTCTCTTTAGCTGTGCCTCCAAACATTGCAGACCTGAAGAACTTGGAAGTTTTGAACATGTTCAACAACCAGATTGAGGAGCTTCCAACCCAGATCAGTAGCCTGCAGAAACTTAAACATCTCAACCTTGGGTTAGTCTGATCTCTTCTCAACTTGTTTTGTCTGTTTTTGTTTTATTCTGTCTCGTTTTTTCTTTTCATGTGTTGCCTTGGCTTGTCTTTTCTTTTCTTGTCTTATCTCACGTTTTGGGTTTATTTTCTTGATGTCTCATGTCTTTTCATCTTTCCATCTTGGTTTTTCTCATCTTTTCTCGTCTCGTCTCGTCTTGTCTTTTCGTCTGGTCTGGTCTGGTCTGGTCTGGTCTGGTCTGGTCTGGTCTGGTCTCGTCTCGTCTCGTCTCGTCTTTTCTCTCCTCCCCCTTTCCTGTCTCTTGTTTTTCTCTTATCTTATCGTCTCGTTTTTCTCATCTCTTCTGACATAGTTTTTTCTCTTTTTGTTTTGTCTCTTCTTTACTTTTTCCTTTGTTTTACTTTTTTTGCTTCATCTCGATTTGTCTCTCCTTCCATCTCCTCTTTTTACCCACTTTTTAAATTAATTTTGTCTCTTATACTTTCATCTCTCCTCGTCTTTTCTCTTTTCTCCTCTTGTCTCCACTCTTCTCATACTTTCTCACGTTCATGTCTTATCTCTCCTTTTGACTATTTTTCTCACCCCCATTCTCTTGGTGTCTCATTTCTTCACATCCTTTTGTCTATTTCACATCTCTGCTTCTTCCCTATTCCTTCTTCTCAACTTGCTCTTCTTGTAATTTCTCCTTCTGCCTCCTCTGGTTTTCTGAACCGAAAATCATAAAACCTCCCCAAATATCATTGTCTGCATAAACCGAAGTTTATCTCCAGTTGTAGCATCATTCCAGTGTGTGTTTGGGATCATACAGCATTATCACCTGGATATCAAAGTATATCTGGTTTAGAGACAGTGGAAGGGTTGCCAATCCTTCTTTGTGAGGTTAAGACGCCTTGACAGTAGTAGCCCTGCTGTCTTCCCTTATTCTTCTTCCTCTCTGACTCTCTTCATCCCTGGTCATCTGGTCATTCCCTGGTGTTCGGAGCCCACCTGAGTCCCGCCTGAATCTCGAAGGTTCTCCTTCTCCTCCGGGGGTGGAGCCTCCACAATGTCACGCAGGATTAAAGCACGGCACAATCTGCCCCGTGTCTGACACCGCACATTTTTATCGATTTGCTGTCAGACGCACCATTTCTACACATAATCTTGAAAACATAAGCCGCCGCCTTGTATTCCCGGCCGCTACTCCCGACTCAAATGTGCGGATGTGCGTGTGAGCGCGTGGCCAACCGTTATCCTGATCTCATTTGTCAAAACAATTCCCTTTCTCTGGTAATTGCTTCACAAACATGTGGTGGAATCAATTTGTTTGTTTCTTCGAAATCCTTTGCTAAAGTTTCAGAGTCTTCAAGGCTGGCAAGTGTCATTTGAAAGAAAGAAAGAAAGAGACGGAGAACAGGAGCTTAAATAAGCAAGAGTTAATCAGCATCTGATTTGAGTGCCCCTCTCTCTTTTTCTCTCTCTTGTTTTATCTGTGTCGTCGGGCACCTTGAGCACTTCTAATTTCAGATTCCATGTTCTCTGGCAGAAGTTTTCCAGCCAAAATTTTTTCTGTTGCCTTTCAAGGGTGAATACGGATTTAACATTTACAGACAAAACACATTTGTAATTTTGGCAAACTAACTGAACATTAACTTTTTGTTATTTTGTTATTAATAGTGTTGTATGAAGGAGACCATGTTCAAAATCTGTGATTTAAATGTACACCGTTTAAAAGTTGTATTAATTTAGAAAATCTGACTGATGCAATTATTTGATCAAAAACACAGTAAAACAATAGCATTGTGAAATATTGCAATATAAAATGTTTTCTACCCAGTTTTCAGCATCAGAAGATCCTTCAGAATCACTCTAATAAAAAATTATTACTTTGTTACTTTGTAAATGTTTTAACTGGGGCCTTGATAAATAAAAGTATTCATTTCTTTCAAAAAACAAATAATTCTAAAAAAATAAATTATGAATAGTAATGCAATTTACTTACTTACTTTTTAATTACTTAAAGCGACAAATAAAATCTATCAACTGATCTCAGACTTTTGGACCCCTCTGTATTTAACTTTGAGGTTATAAATGTGAGTTGAGCTGTGCTATAAATCTATGCTGCGTTTGAAATATCAATCATAATCAGTGAGATGGATCTGTGCGGACTGCTTGTCTCTGTCTCATGTCTCTGAGCCGGTCTGCTATGGATTTTCAATGGGTTCCCCTGTGTCAAGAATTGACGGGCGTTTTATAAGTGTGTGTCTGTGAGTGGATTTGTGTGTGATTGTTGATTTGGTTAAAATTGCGTTTCATTGTTTTGTAGAATGAACAGGTTGAGCACTCTTCCGCGAGGGTTTGGATCTCTTCCAGCGCTGGAAGTTTTGGATCTGACGTACAACAACCTGAACGAGTCCTCGCTGCCTGGGAATTTCTTTTACCTTAGTAAGTCTGCAACACACACAATGCATTACCGGTATAACCTGCGTCACTTTTAATCATTCAAAACTGAAGCCCTCTTATTGAAGGTTTTTTGCATATTCTGGAAAATGTAGCTCAGTTGTGATTGGCTTGCAATTTTACTATTACTATTCAATTTCAATTCATCTTCTATTCATCAAAGAATCCTATCAGTCACATTTTCACACCTTTTTATTGTTTTTAATTAGTGTGTTTTGGTCTAATGAAACAATATTCAAGATATTATTTCTGTTAGACTTTATTGGCGATTAGATTAAAATATTTTAATCATTAATTGTCTCACTAAATGTCTGTTGCGTTAAACTTTTGTCATACTGGGTTTTGTGTCGTGGCTTGATTACTTTTTAAATAGCCTGAAATTGTGACCACAAAGTCACAAAATTTCCACTAATTTCCATTTGTTTATTGTGGGATTATTGATTTCAGATTCAGCCACTTAAACAAGAACAAACTGCGCTTGCTTGCATTTCAAGCGTCTGCTTTTAAGCAGAATGAACTGCAGTGAGAACCAGACAACCTACAAAAAATATGCAAACAAAATAACTTCATCATCATCATAATCCTCATCAGTCCAATCAGCTGGTCCCGTTAGAGGACACTGATGAGCAGTGATGGGCTCTAATAACCTGTTATTTTAATGGCAGCCACATAATGAAAGCACCATCTTAACATTAATCAAGGTCTCTGATCTCTAACCACACACACACACACACGCACGCACACGCACTCTCAAACCTCCATTTATCACTGTTGTTTGGAGTGGCTGTCATATCAGCTGTGATATTGACTTCTAAAGCAAGTTGAAATGGGTATGATTGGTTGTTGTTGTTGCTTTAACCAATCAGAACACTGAATTGACAGGAAGTGGTTGGGGCTTTTTAAAAATCACAGTTCCAGTTGAACTAAATGCATATTAGTTGTGGCCCTGTTGTGTGTAGGATTTTTAAATCTAAAGCTAATTGCACACTGAGGGCCATTTCAAACTTGAGTCAGAAATGTTTGCATGTAAAAAAAAAAAAACCCTATGACCTCATGTTGTGTCAATCACGTTTACACACTGCCTCCAAAACCTTCCTCCAAAAAATTGGTAACAGACATTTTTTGCATCCGTAGCATGCTTTTTGATTAAAAGGGTGATGAATACAGGAGAGAAAAAAAGGAAAAATGCATGCAGCAAAAATGTCTGACTCTGTGCAAGGACCATGAGTCTGAAATTTTCATCCGAATTGTTCTCACATTTAAAAATAAATATAACCTCATGTTGTTTCAGTCATGTTTGCACACTGCCTCTGAACCTTTCGTTCATCATAAGAAAGTTCGGATCAGGATTAAAATTTTTGTTAAATCATTTTCATCGAAATGCTTGCTACAGATGCAAAAAATGTGAATAAAACATTTTTTTTTTTTTTTATGACAAACAAAAGTTTGTAAATGTGATTGACACGTATTTATTCTTATTTATTTTAGAACTTGTATATAACATTACCTTAATTGCATTAAATGTGTTTCCCATGTGGCGCTCAAGTACACAGTGTAAGTGTTTATTTAATACTAATTGTTGATAATTTGTTGATATCGAACGTGCACTTGAGTGTAATATTGCAGCCATGCTGTATCAATCAGAGATGACTGTTTTTATTGATCAGTGTTTGCAATACTTCTCTTTCTCACATACACACACACACTTCTCTCTCATTTCAGCCACCCTCCGTGCGCTCTATCTCAGTGACAACGATTTTGAGATTTTGCCCCCAGACATCGGCAAGCTGGCCAAGCTACAGATAGTGAGTAATTTATCTAAATTCCCTCTGAAATCAATTGCTTTTGTGGCGGCGCTCTGTGCCGTGTGTGTTGGATTTATTCTCCGCGGCGTGTGTTCTTTATCAGATGCGGTGAGAGGTGATTTAGAGGCTGATCTTCACCCCCGTGCTCGCTAACATGGGACTCAATGCAGGGTCACAGATACATAAAACAGCTGATAGTTACAACTTTGAACTTGAAAGTAATATTCAACTATTTTGGTTTGGTGTTGCGTGAAAATACACACCCGTGATTTTTTAGAAAGCAAGTGTTATGAGATGCTGTCAATAACCACCTGAAGTTATTTCCAGACTTTCTCCACAGTTTGGAAAAGCAATCAAAAATCACATGTACAGTAGGAAGTCTATGAGACTAGAAATGTATAGCAGCGTAGCTATAAAATTGCACATTTCTGCTTTTACACACCACAGATTGGCCTGAAGACTTCTAATGTAATTGTTTTACTGTAGATGCAGTGTTTGCTTGTTTTTAGAGTTGAACATTTAGAATTGAAGTTATTTTCTATGGTTGTGAAAATCATGTCGCAGATTCTCTCAATGAACTTGAAACCTGGAATGTTCCTTGTAAAAACTTAATAAAACAATGTTTGCAGTACAGTTGGGTTCCACTATTTGGCATTTCGGAGTAAAATTGAATATTCAATGAAATATAATTCAGGGGCTTGATTTTACCTACGTTCAATTGATGAACGATGAAAAACGTATTAAAATTGAGCTTATTCAATAATATACATTTTATCATATAAATAATATTAATTTTTGTATTATATGTCACATGCATAAATACATAATGCTTGATAAGGTTACAGGCATGTATTAAGAAATTAAATGATTCATTATTTTGATTTCATGTAGTATTCAATACCTATTACAAATAACTTTGAATATTGACAGTGTCTCTTTCTTTTCAGTTGAGTTTGAGGGACAATGACCTCATCTCTCTACCCAGAGAGATCGGAGATCTGGCACAGCTGAAGGAACTTCACATTCAAGGGAACAGACTCACGGTTTTGCCTCCCGAGCTTGGTAAGACATCAGCTTCCTGGACCAACATCCTTTATATAATCCCATCAGCCAATCAAAGCCTGACCTCAAAGGATTAGTTCACCCCAAAATTCTGTCATTAATTACTCACCCTCATGTTGTTCCAAACCAGTAAGACCTTAATTTATCCTTGGAACACAAATTAAGATATTTGTTATTAATAGGGATGTAACGGTATTGTAAATACCGTCGTACCGCAATATAAATTTTTTCCGATAATACCGTGGTCACATGACTCGATAAAATGATAAGTCTTCTGAAAAAAGTTTGCTCAGGCGAATGGAGCGAACGGGAGGTAGCGGGAACTACAATTCCCATCAGCCCAAGCGTG
>JAUMHQ010000090.1:13818211-13829605 GCA_032361165.1 Enteromius paludinosus | reverse complement strand
CTATCTATCTATCTATCTATCTATCTATCTATCTATCTATCATCTATCTATCTATCTATCTATCTATCTATCTATCTTTAGCATTAAACTTAAACCCTTTTTATGTACCGCACTCACTGAAATACAGGTTTTTCCAGTAATCTGTTGTAGAGCCCATAATAGCAGGGCTTTTCATTTTAATAAATTGCTTCAATCCCTCTCACGTGACAATGTCATCAGCTTTGGCTGAAAGGGTTTTGTCAGGGTGAATTGGTCTCTTATTGTTTACCTGTGATGTGCAATTTACCAAAAAAGAAATAAATAAAATAAAAGTATTTTGGTTTTAGGAAAACTTTGATGAAAGGTTTTGATCCACTTTAAATGTTGCCAACTGTATACAACCGTTTGGAGCTTAACTGAATTATAATTTTTATAAATAGCCATTTGATTTATTTTATATTGCTGGTAATTGCCAGTTTTTTTTCCACCCTGAGGTATTTTATTAAACATAACCTATAATAAAACGGGATCAAAACTAGTTTATTTCCCTAAATGAATATTAAGAATTTAAATATTGTTAAATAAACAATGTTATGAGAAGAGGCTGTGATTTATTTACCACTTCATAACAAAAATAAGTTGTTTTCTGTGGGGGACTACATATTTAAAATGATGTTGACTAACTTGCATGTTTAAATGGGTAGCCTATTAGATGTGCATTAACACTAACAGCTTCATTGTCATGAAAGTAAATCAACATAGTCTAATTACCTGTACTACATCTTCAAAGTCAGAATCTTGGCCTATACATACATTATTTCAACATGTCTTTGTAATGGTGCTTTTATTATTACCTATAACATTGAGTTACCAGCATAGATCAACCCAGAGGTGATCCTGCTGCAGAGGCAGAGACATGCTGCAGCACTCCAACATGTAAGAGCATAGAAACAGATTAAACAAGAACGGCAGATTATCATGGAGCTCTGTTTATGATGAGTGGAAGGTGTAGCGGCACGGAAGTTATTAATAAATTCTAAATAATAATTCTCTTTTTTATTTTTATTTTTTTAACTGGGTGTATTTAACACAACGGCTGTTAAACAATATACATATATGTATTTTTAAGAAAGATTATATTATTGTTAATGGCGACATTAATCACGCGGTAACTGTTGTTTTTCTCAGCGCCGATTAGGATGAACCAACCACGTTCGTTCGTGATTAATGAATGGAAGCGTCGACTTTTTTTCCATTTGTATTTAAGGGCTAAAAGTTTTACATTTAAAACGATTACACGGTTACGTGCGCAAACATTTCACGTGAAACGAAAAACGCTGTAGAATTTTAAATATGACTCGATGAAGAATTGGCTTTTTTGAGCCTCCACGCGCCCCCTAGAGGAACATAACAGCTACTGTCGTAACTTCTGCCGCCCAATGAAGAGCTTCGCCGTGTCTCCGTGAGAGACTGTACTGTGGGTCAGCGCAAATCAAACGGACAGAGGGCGGGGAAACAGTCACCGGTGAGGGACATACACATCTCATCCGCTTGCTCGATGGTGCCTCGGCAGAATCCATTACAGGTAACGTTATAACCTTGAGATGTTTTTGCCAATTACATATACATCGGGTGCGCCATGCTCCATTCTACCATCATCATGCGCGATTTACACAGAACCTGCCCCTGATTATATAGAAATATATAGGCTAGATATTGTTTCTGTTCTTCTTTGCTTAATAAAGAATGATAAATCAAATATATCGTGTCAATACGAGACAACAATCACCTTTGGTACTCTCTAGCAGGTCACACAGCTTGAGATTTTAAAGTCATGGCATTACAGAATACATAATTTGATTTCACATCACATTCTATTCTGTTCTATTCTATTCTATTCTATTCTATTCTATTCCTCTTTTCTTTTTTTTATGAGGAAACCCTACATGCATCCAACCTGTGGATCTAAATCCTGTGGATTTTATTTAATAATGTTTAATGTAATTTATTGGTTTATATAGATGTATTATTGGTATTTTCTTATTTTTTTTTAATTAAAGTTACTATTATTTACATAGTTATTTTAGTAACAATTAAGCATATTTCCCACCTAATTCTCTGTACTATAATGTGTCCAGATTGATTACTTGTTTAAATTGTCATAATTCTCAATGATGATTGTCATTAGATTCTTATTAGTGGAAAACAATAATGAAAATCATGCTATCTGGACACATTTCCACAAAATAAAAGACATAAATACCACCATGATAAAAAACACAACTATATATTAGTGCTGTCAAACCATTAATTGTGATCAATAGCATCAAAAATAAAAGATTTGTTTATATAATACAGTATATGTGTGTGTGTGCTGTGTATAGTTATTGTGTAGATATAAATGCAAACACATGCATGTATGTATTTAATAAAATTATGTTATATATTAAATATATTTATGTATAATATTAAATATAACAATACAAATATTTAAATGCATACATGTAAATATTTGCAAAACATATATTGCATGTGTGTGCATAAAAAAAAAAAACTAATTTGGATGTGACTAATTGTGATTAATTGTTTAACAGAACTACTATATATATATATATTTATTACATGGCTCTCTGGAATGCTTGATTCTGATGGTGGTACTATATCGTTTCGCGGAAGGATAAAATGTTAATTTAAAACAAATATGCCAAAAAAATGTTTCAAATTCATATTCATGTCCAGTTTTTTTCCTTATGTGGCAAGTAGCCGTGTAATAAGCGGGATAATGTGCAGGCAGCCGGTAGTTATCGCAGAAATAAGCCCCGACAGTGTGATCAGGACCTGACGTGAAGCGGAGGGTCTTGTATCACGCTGACATTATCCCTTACATATACAGCAATTGAACTAAGTATTTTTTAATCATAATAGTATTAGTTTTTTCTTATTTTGTAAAAAATATGAAAGGATGATTTCAGTGATATTTAATAAAATATATTTGTCTTTTTATTATGTGATGAAATATTAGTTCTTGACAAGTTTAAAGAGAATTGCACAAAATAGGCATTTGAGATCTCTTTTAACAAAGCATTATTCTATCCAGTACGACGTGCTTCGGACCTGAACATGGATTCTATTTCCCTGCTGGGCAGCAGCCCGGCTAGCACCAAAGTCTGCTTCTTACCAAACGGACTGAAGAATGGCTCCAAAGAGGGATCGGGCAAGCCCACGGTTGCCATCATCGGTTCTGGAGACTTCTCCAAAAGTCTGACCCTGCGACTGCTCCGCAGCGGCTTTCACGTGGTGGTGGGGAGCCGACAGCCCAAGAGAGCGGCCGAGTCGTTCCCGCACGTGGTAGACGTGACCCATCATGAAGATGCAGTGGGGAAGGCCAACATCGTGTTCCTGGCCATTCGCAGAGAGCACTATTCCTCCCTCTGGGACATCAAACACCTGCTGGCTGGAAAAATACTGGTGGATGTCAGCAACAACAGACGGGTCAACCAGTATCCAGAATCAAACGCTGAATACCTGGCCTCCCTATTCCCAGAATCCATTGTGGTCAAAGGCTTCAACGTGATCTCGTCCTGGGCCATGCAGTCAGGCCCCAGAGACTCCAGTCGACAGGTACGTTGTACGAAATTCAGTGTAGTTCCATAGCCACAAGACTGGAAAAGTCAAAAGGTTTTAAACATGCTGAGCCAAAAAATCTCACTTTGCAAGATTGGCCAATTAAAACACTCCAAAATGTTTCTGTTCAGATCTTTTGGCAGAGCTTCAGAACAGTCTGTCCAAGGTGTATTTGAGCCCAGACAGTGTCTCGACCAGGATTCAATCGCAGTCTATATAGTACCAGTGGTATTTAAGCATTATTTCTGTACTTAACATTTTAAAGTGACTTCTTTATATTTTCATTATAACAATTTTAGATATGTGCTGTTGTAATTATTTCTGTTATTACTGTAAATATTATGTTCAGCTTTAATCTATGTTTGAGCAATTTTAGTAGGCCTTATTAAAAAATATATTTATTAATATTTAGAAGTTGCTTAAATTTTTTTCCACCTTTTTTTAGTTTTAGTAATTCGGTTATGTGCTTTTGTCATTATTATTATTATTATTTTAAATATTTCAATTAAGCTTTAATTTATTTTGTTTCAGTTTTTTTTTTTTTTTGCAATTTAATCTTAATCTTATTCAATAATATTTTGAATATTATTTAGCTTTTTTGTTTTAATTTTTACATTTTGGTTTTAGTTCTGATATTTCTTTTCAGCTTTACTTTTTTGTTTAGCAATTTAGTACTTAACTTATAAATATAAAACATATAAAGCCACTTTTAATTTTGTTATTATTTTTCAGTTTTGGTTTTGTGCTTTTGTAAGTTTAGTTGTTTTGTGCATTTCTGTTCAGCTTTAGTTAATTTTTTTGGCAATGTCAGTACTTAAACTTATTTATGAACACTTTTAATTTTATGTTTTCATTTTTAGTTATAGTTCTGTTATGTGCCTGCCTTTGTAATTATTACTATACATATTTCTGTTCAGCTTACAATTTCTTTTTTCAGTTTTATATTTATATACTTATAAATATAAAACTATAAAGTTACCTTTATTTTAGTTTTTATTTTTAAGTTTTAGTTTTAGCAATTCAACTACATGCTTTTGTAATTTTTATTTGGTAAAAAAAAAAATTCTGTTCAGCTTTAGTTATTTCTATTTGTTTTATTTTTACAACTTTTAGTACTTTTTAGTACATAAACATATAAATATTTTAAAATAGCTTTCATTTTTTTATTTGTCATTTTTAGTTTAATTCTGTTATCTGCTTTGTAAGTTTACTTTTATTTAAAAAGAAAGATTTCTGTTCAGCTTTATTATTTCAATTTCATTTTTAAAAAGTTTAGTATTTACATTGTCTTTTATTTCACTTCGTTGAAAAGGCAATATTTCTTAGCTTTTCATCTTTAATTTTTACTTCAACTTTATTTCCATTAACTACAAAATATTTTAGAAAAATTCAACAACAGATCTATACTGCTCTATAATTGTTTCATTTAATTATTAAATATTTTTATACAAATATTTTTAAATAATTTTAGTTTTACTAAAGAACACAGATTATTGCTCTATAGTAAATAAAATAACATGGCACTTCTAAAGTGAAGTAATGTTCAGGGAATAAGGGAGATGATGGTGAGGATTATGTCTCCTCGTATTATGCCTGACTTTCTGTGAGCAGCTGATTAGAATAATGAACAGATGAGCCGTCCTCTTTGGAAACTCTGTGAGCTGAAAGAGGAAAAGATTTTATTAACACAATGAAAGATCCATTACAGCTATGCCATAAACTTGCTTTTATCTCACAGTCTAATTTTGAAACCTTATAAACCCAGCGAATTAATTTCATTCTAGTTTATGGGTTCTAGGGAATAGCTCCTACTGAAACCGATCATGCATATATATATATATATATATATATGTACAGTGGGATCCAAAGTGTTGGACCACATTGAAAATCTGGCTTTCACAATCTAATTTAAACCTGTAATTGGCCAACAATGATTTGTTCACCAATTTATCAGTCTAATGAATGTTGAAGGTTTTGAAGGGAGTGATTATTGATGGCTTGTAATTTCTTTCTACAGGTCTATATTTGCAGTAATTCAGTGGACGCTCGACAGCAGCTCATTGAAATGGCCCGTCAGCTCACTTTCATCCCTGTGGACATGGGCGCACTCTCCTCCGCCAGAGAGATCGAGAATATGCCACTGCATCTCTTCACCGCCTGGAAAGGACCCGTTCTAACCGCGGTGGCCTTGTCCATCTTCTTTTTCGCGTACTCCTTCGTGCGGGATATTATCCATCCTTACATGAAGACCAGACAGAGTTTTTTCTACAAGATTCCTCTGGAAATCGTGAACAGGACGCTGCCTGTAGTGGCTATCGTTCTGCTAGCGCTGGTGTATTTAGCGGGACAGCTTGCTGCTGTGTACCAGCTCGTCTACGGGACGAAGTACCGCCGCTTCCCGCCGTGGCTGGAGGGCTGGCTGGAGAGCCGCAAACAGCTGGGCTTGCTGAGCTTCTTCTTTGGCTGCGTTCACGTGCTGTACAGCCTCTGCCTGCCCATGAGACGTTCAGAGAGATACCTGATGCTCAACATGGCCTATCAGCAGGTCTGTGTGTGTTCTACATCACTCACATCCAGCAGATCCACTGTGGGGGAAGCGGTTTTGTTTTGTTTTTTGTTCATACTCTTATTCTGGACTTCTGAGCGTATGGCTAATATTACAACAACAATAATAATAAAGAATAATAGTTAACACAATATACATATAAATCCATCCATAAATCCATAAAAATATAATGCTTTTAACTATATTACTTATATCAGTTATTTTATTATTAAATATAATTGTAATAATTATTGTCATAATAATCATAATTAGTAAATTCAATTCAAAAGAGATTAACTAAGTATTAATAATGATAATAATCATCACACTGCTACAAAAGAAAACCAAATAATAATAATATTGTATTGTATAAAAAATACATTTATAATTCATAATATTGAATATTGTTGTTATTATTTGACCAGTTTAATAATCCTAAATGTTTTAGGAATTTTGCTGTTTGTTGTTCACATTCAGATTTATTTAGATTATCTAAGCATTATATCAGCCTATCATTCACAATAATAATAATAGTTAATAACATATCAAATTAAAATGTGTAGATACATAAATGCATAGAGATACAATAATTCTAAAAGAAACATTATTATGATTATTATTAATCGTTGTTTATTACAATCATCATAATGATCATAAAAAGTAAATACGTAAATATATTCAGAGATTATTAATTCTAAGCATAACTCATAATCATTGTTAATTAATAATGATGATAATTATCATATGTAAATAAATATATATACATACTGATTCAAAATTTTATTATATATATATATATGTATATATGCAAAAATATAGAGATAACAGAAACTATATTATTATTATTATTATGGTTATTAATAATATATCTTTTAGCAGTTTTGATTCTTTCATAAATTAAGTTCATAAATAAGTGAAATAATTCTGTTTGTAAAATAGATGTTTAATTTACACACATATAATTTCATATTTCCGTTTATATTTATATAAATATATTACAAGTATATAGTATAGGAGCATTAATGTAAAAAATAAACATTTTAATAAAAAAAGTGTCCTCTAAACAGATCTTATTTTTACTTTCTCTGTAGGTACATGCCAACATAGAGAACTCATGGGACGAAGAGGAAGTGTGGAGAGTGGAGATGTATGTTTCCTTTGGCATCATGGGTTTAGGGCTCCTTTCTCTATTAGCTGTTACTTCCATTCCATCGGTGCACAACGCACTCAACTGGCGGGAGTTTAGCTTTATCCAGGTAAGACAGTCTCCATCCTCCAATCTTGCAGCTTCTGTGTTCTTTGGACAAATAAGATGTCAAACGGGCGTCTATATCCTGTCAGTCCACTCTAGGCTACATCGCCCTGCTCATTTCCACGTTCCACGCTCTGCTCTTCGGCTGGCAGCGGGCGTTTCTGGAGGAGTCTTATCGCTTCTACATGCCTCCCAATTTTGTCCTGGCCCTGGTTCTGCCCGTCACGGTGATAATCGGAAAAGTGGTGTTGCTGCTTCCCTGTGTGAGCCGGAAGCTGAAGCGGATCAGGCGTGGATTAGACTCCAATCAGAGCCGCACCAACCACGAAAGACCAGCTGCCCACGTTTCACCTGAGAGGGTCACCATCATGTAACTGCAGCACAGTTTTTATTGTCACGGTAAACTCTCAGCCTTTCATTTCACATAATACCTGACCAGTATGCAGCCTATCTAGAAGTTAACATTTCAGCTGCTTTATTGGACTCAAAGATTTATTCATAAGGTTCCAGTCCTGTTTTAGAACTGCAATGGTCATGTGACCTCATTGACTCCTTCAGAGGAGGATGTCATGTGACTGGACGACCTGTTCAGGAGCCTTATTGTAAACCAAACTTTATTAAAAACAATGCTATTTATGCACACTCTACTGTTCGTAAATTTGGAGTCAGTAAGATTAAATACAATAATGTTTTAATGCTCACCAAGACTGCTTTTATTTATTTAAAAATACAGTAAAATTGTGAAATATTATTAGAATTTAAAATGTGCTTCTATTTGAATATATATTAAAATGGTATTTATTCCAGTGATGTAAAGCTGAATTTAAAGCATCATTACTCCAGTCTTCACTGTCATATGATGCCGATTTGCTGCTGAAGAAACATTTCTTCTTATTAATAATGAAAATAGTTTTGTTGCTTAATTTGTGGAAATTAGATAAATGCTCTGTTTTAATAAACAGAATGTTTTCTAACATCATAAATGTCTTTACTCTCATTTTGTATCAATTTAATGCATTCTTGTTTAAATAACTTCTTTTTTTTTCAAAAGTAAAATCTTACTGACCCCACATTTGAACATCTCTAAACGTGCAGTTTGATTAAATCTCATGCCAAAACTCTGGCTTATGTTTTTATGTCAACATGAAAAATGATCCTTGCAATCTTCCGTCACCATGTAACTTTATCCACACCGGAAATGCGTAACGCTTATGGCCAAAATGCTCCTAATTTTCATATCCCGGGCTTCATTCTGGTACACAAACACCCTCTTTTCTCTATCCAGTCATTTCCCAATGGGACTCCCTGAAGTTCTGCCTTGTTTTACTGAGAAACATATCACAGAAGTTAAATGGGTTGTGAAAGTCATTTCATGTCAACTTATTTATCATTTAAGCATTTTTAAACATTGGATTAACTGTACTCACAAGGCTCTGTGAGATTTGATGGTTCATATGACAGACTGATGTTAGGGTAACATTTGATCTGTTTTAACATCTGTACTGGCAAAACAAGACAAGTTCATTCACTGGAAATGACCTGCACAGGCTCACAGCTTAACATCTCATGCTAACAGACAGCTCTTTTCAACACTATTTCCTGTGAAGCTGTTTTGTGTCACTTGTCTTGTTGCACAGCGCTATCTGCCTCCAGTGTGTTGTTTGGTAGCAGTGTGAACACTCACTTGATGTTTGGAGTGAGAAACAATAAATACAAATGTACAGAATCTCTCTCCAAGACATTCTTATTTCTTATACACACACACATACATACATATATATATATATATAAAATCACGGTATTCCAAGTTTGGGGTTAATAAGATTTGTTAATGTTTTTTAAAGCAGACTTTTACTTACCAAGACTTAATTTATTTTAATCAAAATACTGCAAAATAGTAAAATAGTGAAATATTATTATAGTTCAAAATAAGAGTTTTCTACACTTTATTCATATGATGCAAAATTGCATTTTCTTCAGAAATCATGATAATTTGATGATTTGAGGAAAAAAAAAAGTATATATATACACACATATATATATGTATATAAAACTTTTTTCTGTGACCATTTTTCCCCATTTTGTTATTTATAATTGTAATATTTTTGTACATGTCTATTACCTTTGATTAATTGAATGCATCCTTGCTGGAAAGAAGTATTATTCACTTTCAAAAATACTTTAGTAATGTACTTTTTAAAAATACCACTGTAATATCACATTACATAATTGTCACAATATCGTGTTCAAAAATACATTTACCTTTTTTTTTTGCACACACAGAAGATTATTGTTAATTGATTGTTGACAAAAGATTGTTAATTAAATACAATTAAATAACAAAAATGTTGGTTTACAAGTATACTATTTTATTTCGACTGTAGTATATTACATAAACTTACAGTCGAAAATCTTCCCTCAGCATGTTATGTGCCAAGATGATCACTCAGTTGAAGATATTAACTTAAAGACACAAAAAGTACAATAAAATGTTTTTTTTTATGACATAAAAGGCATTGAGTATCATCCCACATATCAGTCCTGCTGGAATTGTGGTGGGCTCCTAAAATCATTCTGACTTTTCCCCTCATTAGTTTACACTCCCACACATTGAGCACCACATTGAAGACATTCCCCAGCAGATGGCGCACCTCTCCCTCTCAAACAGAGCATTATGGGTAAACTCACCGAGCTGTGGGTGTCTAGTGCCGTCAACCGCCATCAGTTCGTCATGAGATAAAATGTAATCTCTTCCTCCCCCAAAATGTTCAGTTTAGATCTCAGCAGGTGTGTAGGAGCCCTTAAAGATCTCCCGAAGCTCTGGACACGTACTAATATCAATTAGCGTGACGAGATGAGCAGAGAGTCCCGTTTCTATGGCCGCAGGACTGCGATGCTAAAGCCTGTTAAATCTTTTATTAAGCCATTATCACTAAAGGGAGCTGAAGCGTCGACCCTGGCGGAAGTTTCGATGAAATGTCACGAGGGTGTTTTGTTTGGACCGGACCTTGAGCCTCTATAAGTGTCACCGCCAAGCATTTATTAGGAAACTTCCCACAAATCACTGCTAATCCGAGACAGAAACGCTTCTCACGCCATGCTGAGATCGTAACAGTCTCCATGGCTACAAATGCGCTTCCTGCTAAGTTTGAAAGACGCAGAGAGATTAGTCTTAATTACCACTAATGATCAACAAACAAGGAGAAATTGTCTGCGTATTATACTCCCGCACAGGTTATCACCCCGAACCGTAATGGCCCCGCAAACTTACATCTACTTCACGCTGATGTCGTTCATCAAACAGCTGCGTTAATTGCAGGGGAGAGTAAAAACTGCAGTTTAGGAAAGCGTGTGGCCAGCGTGGGCTCATAAATAAAACACTCTGCCTCATTTGCTTCTTAATACTTTCATGGTGGGTTCCTCAGTGGCTCTCAGGAAGAACATTACACTGTTGTTGCATAACAGACACAGTGAAGATACTGAAAATGACCTGGTTAATAAAACAAATAGAGGACATGGAGAGGACAATTAAGATAGAGGACAATTTTTTTTTAAAGAATTCTATTTTTTTTCCAGCAAGGACCCATTAAAATGATCAAAAGTGAAAGTAAAAATAGTTAAAATGTTACAAAGTTGTTGTTTTTTTTTCCAAATAATTTAATCATAGAAAAATAAATATATGTTAAAAATCCTTAAAATATTACACTGATTTCTGAAGCATCACGTGACATTGGAATGATTCTGAAAATTACATTTTAAAATGTATTAATACAAAAAAGTTTTTACTATATTTTTGATCATAAAAATATTTGATAAGACACTTCTTTAAAAAAAATGCTATATATATAGGCTATATATTATAAAAATAATGAATGCTCTTATTACCATTACTATTGTTGTTGTTATTACACAAGTCATGTAGCAGCCCTTGGCATCAATAAAGGGAGAAGAGAGCTTCTGACGGGTGCAGCATTTTATTGGTTAACATCTGGGG
>JAUMHQ010000090.1:13790773-13812626 GCA_032361165.1 Enteromius paludinosus | reverse complement strand
CGCACATTTCCAGGTTTGTCCGTACGCAAGGTTTTAGTAATAATTCTACGCAAGTCTTTGTACATGAGGCCCCAGATGTCCAACGATACATCAAGGGCTGCTCAGTTTGTGCCATAGTTAAAACCCCACAAAGACTACCTGCAGATAAACTTCAACCATTACCTCTACCACTCCGTCCGTGGACTCACATTGGCATAGACTTTGCCACAGATCTTCCTATTTCAGGAGGACACACCACTATTCTAGTCGTAGTTGACAGATTCTCCAAAGGATATAAACTAATACCCTTACCTGGAATACCCACTGCATTGGATACTGCCCAAGCCCTCTTTCAACATGTCTTTCATCATTTCGGCCAACCAGAAGACATCGCATTGGATGGAGGTCTGCAGTTTACTTATAGGGTATGGAAAGAGTTCTTCAGGCTACTTGGGGTTACCATAAGTTTATCATCCGGCTATCATCCACAGACCAATGGCCAAACAAAACATAAGATTCAAGAAATTAGTCGTTATTTAAGAACCTACTGTCATGACCATCAGGAGGATTGGTCACAGTATCTGCCTTGGGCAGAATATGCCAAGAATTGGTTAAGACAAGAATCTACTGGATTAACACCTTTCCTATTTTTTTATTTTGGGTTATCAACCCCCTTTATTTCCTTGGTCCGAAGAACCTTCACTAGTTCCATCTGTTTACCATTGGTTCCTGACAAGTGAACAGGTGTGGGATTCTGCTCACGTTCTTTTACGACGTGCCATTCGTCGTCACAAGAAAGGGCCGGACGCCCACAGATCTGAAACTCCACAGTTCCAACCAGGAGAGAGGGTGTGGTTATCTACCAAAGACATTAACAACAAATACTCGACTCCAGACGCAGAAGAGGATGTATCCAGTACATGATTGACTGGGAAGGGTATGGACCAGTGGAGAGTTGCTGGGTGGACAGGGACGATATCCTAGATCCGACATTATGCGAAGCAGTCCATTGTGAACATCCTGATCGCCCCGCTCCCAGAGGATGTGGACGGCCCGCCGTCGCTTAAGAGCTTCAGGAGCCGCTCCTGGAGAGGGGGTAATATCACGGCAGCAAGTTTCGCTGATCCCAGTTCAGCCGTCACAGTTCATTCTCTATTACCTGATTACTGATTACACTCACCTGATTCCAATAGAGCACGCTGTATTAAAGCTGCTCTTACCAGAAGAATGATGGCTGAGCTCGAGGTAACTTGCCTTTTACTTACCTTATGCCTCTCACATTGAATTCTCAAGTTTATGCCTTCCATGGATGTCATGCTTTGCTAACGATGTCAATATTTCAGCACTCACCTGCACCGAGCACATTGATTGAAGGATCAACGAGTATCTATCACCTGAGTTTTTAAAGGAGCTGGAACCTCACCTACTTACCTGTATGCTTACCAGAAAGGTTCATCTGTGAAAAGGAGAGCGATCAGGAGATCGCCAACGGACTGTTCACGCTCCGTGAGATAACTCTAGTTCTCTTACCTAATATACTCCCCTTGTTCTATTCACCTGTCTTCTCAGTGCACAAAGTCCTCACCTTGGAGTAATATCCGTACAAAGTTGTTGGAGATATAAGCAGAGGCAGTTTTGAGTTTATGCGATCAGGAGATCGCTTGAAGTATAATGGATTACAGAAAGAGCGTTCAGGAGATCGCTCTCACTTTATTTATATAATATATATATAGTACTTATGCAATATAATTGATTATATATATTCAATTATATGTTATATGTATAATTGATTATATATATATATATTTCTAAAATTTACACATGGGTGTGTTTCGATTTGCACATTGGAAAATATGGTCCTTTTCAAAAATCGGAAGTGCAGTAATTTGAAATCCTAGTAGCAATTATGTTTTTTTTGGTGAATTTTTTGTAAGGACATCATTACAAAGAGACTCACTGATGAATTCACCGCACATAAGGGTAACAGACCACCCGTCTGTCCTCCACAGCAGAAAGGTGACAGGATCGATATCCACATGTGTGATTAGTTTTCTACATAAGGCTGTGACAGATAGAGATAATCCCTGCATAAATCAAGTGGCTGCAGTGCACCTTTCATCAACACACTCAGGCCAATCAATCACCTGCATCCACCCCATCATCCAATCAGAATCCAGCTCTCTGAGACAAGCAGGTTGGTCTGCCTGACGACCCGGCTCATGCTTCTGTTCAACCAAAGACCAGCATCCAGGTCAGCCAAAGAACAATGTGCGTATCTTTAAAATCACTCAAAAGCAATGAAATTATAATTTCCGGATGAAATATCCTCAAATGTGTGGTGTTTGAGAAGAAATGAGATATTTCACTATCGGATCTTGAACCTGAGAATGGCGGAGATCTAAGCTGACGGAAACACAGTCCTGCAGGCCTGGAATTTACTTGATATGTTGCCACAGAGATAAGAATGGCATGATGTGTTTCTCTTTGAGTGAAGGACAAGCCTGACTCTCATTTGACATACAGTATGGAGGCTACACATGGCATTGATGGGAAGATGAATATATAACTCGGGTCTTTATAGACGGCAAGATTAGAGATTGTGGCAACAGAAATTTTGCATGAATTATACTGTACCATGCAGGACTGAGTGCCATTTAGAGGTGAGTGAATTATCGAATTTGAATTAATTCTGCAAACAGAATTTCAGAAAGAAGAATTGTAACTGTTGCAAATTAATATACACCTAATGTAACATTCACATATAAATATAAAAAAAGAAAAAAATGTATATGCATAATACAATGCGTGTGTGTGTATATACAGTGTGTATATATATATATATACACTTATATAGTAACTATGAATACCATTAATATCAACACAGTCTCACGACCAAATCGTGCTAATTTGTAAAATTTGCATTACCTCACTTGTACAATTTAGTACGATTTGTCTAAATCCAGTAACAGATAGGTTTGAGGGCGGAGTTAGGTGTAGGTCATTTGTACAAATTCATACGTATTGGCAAATACGTACAATTTAGCACATATCGGATGAATTTGTACGAATTAGCCACCTCGTAAAATATGTATGAATTGCAATGAGACTGGGATGGCTAATATACATAATACAGTCTAATTATACATATACTATGAATACTACTGTTCTAATAATTTTGCCCACTCTCAAGGAAATTATATAATAATATATAATATCGTAATACAATATATTTTGACATTATTCAGTTTATGCTGTACAAGTTATTTATAATTTGTGTGCATGTGTGTTTGTGTGTGATAGCTTTCTAATGTCACCGAAATGTTCACATTTTAACTATTTTTATAGCCACAAAAGCATTATACAGCACACAATTTGTGATATGACATTGGCACTAGTAAACAACTGTAAAGTGACCTGGTGACTTCCAAGAAAAAAAAAAAGTCTCTGTTGTATGACTGCTGTACTTCATTGAATTTCAATTTGGTCAAATCCTATTCATGTATTTCCAAACTAAATTTCAATTCAGCATCTTGTTGGATATTCACATTCACATTCAAAAACCAAAATGGAGCCGCTGCTTCAATTCTGAATGGCCCTCGTTAGTCGTTTCGGGGCAAAATGCTCCATCGAGTCTTGGCTCGGTTTATTTTATGGAAAGAGCGGGGCGGAAACCATAGCAGATGTGATGAGACCAGGAGAAAACCCTATTTGATGCTGCTCTCACACTAGACAAAGTGCACTCACGAGCTCTTTCAGGCTCACAGATGATCTACAATGGCCACTAGTACTTTACAAGACCCATTGATGACCCTTTCAGGCTGGTCATGTTATCCCGGAGGCTTTAAACGTGAACTATCTATCAAAAATAATAAGCTTTCATCTTTTCATCTGACAGAGCTGCTTTTGGCTTCATCACTGAACCAGATGGAGAGAATCCTTTCACCGAGCCAATCGGCTGCATCTCTGCCTAACTTCAAACAGTTTAACTCATCACTCCTCCTGGAGAACTCTGGGATTTCTTTTCCCACGCTGTAAGATGCGTCCTGTCCTGCTTCCGCTCCTTTCAGGTCGAGTTTGTTCATGTACTGTTTCCCCGGGACATTTTACAGTCAAACTGCTGAAATCTTGCCACCATCTGCCCACACAAAGCCAGACTTATACTCCAGTCCAGATCATTAACCTGCTCATCTGAGTGTCTCTCGCAGTGTCTATGATGATAACGACCTTGAAAAAAAGACAGTCCAACTGTTGTTTAAAAATAGTAGTGGACCTGCAGGCATTATGTTGATAAAATTACATCCGGTTATTATAAAATATATGTTAAAAATTTGATTACTTTGATTAATATATAATTTAAATATAAACATAATTAAAATGTAAATAATATATGAAAAAAAAAATAATTAATGAAAATAAATTAATAGAAAATAATAGAAATGTCTGATGTACTAAAACCGAAATATAGCTAAACAGAAATATTTGTATATTCAATATTGAATATCAGTATATTCACAATGACGAAAGCACAAATAAATTCTAAAAATAAAAATACAATCTAAAGAAATTAAAGCACATTCAAAATTTGTATATGCAATATATGCTATATTAGCAATACTAAAATACCAATGATTATACCAATACCAATAAATACCAAAAATTCTAATAACATTTTTGTGTGTAAAAACATATTTTAAATTGATCATTTTGTAGCGCATGTTGTATTTAATGCGTTCAGATAATAGTATGCATACTATGGTATATTCTGCAGGAAATGTATAGTATTGTAGTAGTTTGAACATAATCTATAATCACAATGGCACACTTTGCAATATGTTTATTGTGCAAAGTTTGGCAATTTTCATTGTTTTTGTCACATTAAATAGTATATTTAAAAAAATTAAAAAATACAGCAAAACTAAAATACAATAAAATAAAACACTAATTAAAAATAAGCATGTTTATTTCCAGTATGACTACTAGATGTCACTTGATAAATTGAACATGCAATACTTTTACACTGCCAAATAATCTTTAAAAATTGTTAGAAAAAATGCAGACATTGTTCCATTCTGGAAATGAAATGAAATGAAAATATGAATGTTTATTACTGGACATCTCTTGGTAAAATACAGGCATTATTCTATAAAAAAATAAAAAAATAAATAAAAAAAATTAAATTAAATTAAATTAAATTAAATTAAATTAAAATTAGGAATGAATAAGAACAAAACAAAACAAAATAAAATGAAGAATGCTTATTTCTAATTTGATTACTGGATACCACTTGCTAAACTGAACATGCAACAGAATGAGATTAAGTGACAATAAATGGCATACAATTATTTTAAACATTTACTGGTAGTGTACACATACTGGTTGTTGTAAGACCTCTGTGGCGCTGTCCGACCGACCTCTCGGGAACTATCGCCGGAATATTAGTTCCCACCCGGACCCTTTTTAGCGACGCACCCCGGGCGCTTCCGCCCCAGGTGTTTCAGTTTATCTCCGCTATAAATAGAGACGGTTCAGTACTATCGGCGCGAAGTCTTGTTTTCACCAACAATTCTGAGCATTGCCCTTGTGGATTATTCTGATTGCCTTTGTTATTGACCTGGATTGTTTACCGCTTCTGATTCCTGCCTGTTGCCCTGACCACTGCCTGGATTTATCGATTACGAACTCTCGCCTGATACCCTGGACTTCTGCTTTGATCTGGTACTGTTTTGACTTGTCTCCGTTGTGTCCTTTTGCCGTGTCTTTGACCCTTGCCTGTGTACTACGAGTATCTGTCTATTAAACAGTGAGCAAATGGATCCCATGTCTACTGAGTCTGAGTCACAGAAGACTGTGTTGCAACTCACAAGAGAGGTTAATCGCCATGGATCGTTGCTATCTACACATCATCAGCAGTTAGAAAAACTGACCCGCTTAATGGAGAAAATGGGTCAGTCTTTACAAACTGTTAATGTTTCACTCCAAACGCTGAGCGCTGCTGTCTCTGCATTAAGTTCACTGCCGGCACCTGTGGCAGCTGCCGCTGCTGAGCCTGCAGCACCCATCACCAGCCATGCTGCACGTATCTTATTGCCAGAAAAATATGATGGTTCCCCAGGGAAGTGCAAGGGATTTTTAATGCAGTGTGAAATATACATCAACCAGCAGCCAAACAGCTTCCCTTTCAGATAACAATAAGGTGGCGCTAATTTGTTCCTTACTTGTTGGAAGAGCACTGGAGTGGGCAACCTTGCTTTGGGAGGGACAGAGGATGTCCTTCGTCAGCCATGCGGCCTTTCTTCGTCAATTCCGTGAGGTGTTCAATCAAGCTACAGGAGGGCGTGACCCCAGTGGTGAGATCCTCACTCTGAGACAGAGGGTTTCCACCGCCGCTGAATTCACTCTCCGGTTTCGTACCCTAGGAGCTCAGACCGGATGGCCATCAGAACCCCTTAAAGCCCTTTATCGTAAAGCCTAAAGCCGGGAACTCCAATCGGAACTCGCCTGCCGTGACCAGGCTCTTTCCTACGAGGAGTATATGGAGCTCGCGATTCAATCGGATAATTTAATAAGGTCACGCCGTGGAAGCTTCACCTCCTCACTTCGAGCACTTCCTGCTTCCTCCACTCAGAGCACTCCTGAACCCATGCAAGTAGGCTCGACTCACCTGACGGATGAGGAACGTGATGCTGAAGTCAACTTACGAGAATAGAAGGCACAGGGATAGAGTTTATTGGAGTCTCCCTGTCGCTGTGACAGCACGGCTCCAATGCCGGTGCTGGATGCATCCACCTCTACGGTAAATTCCAAGTACTCTGGTGGAAGGTGATCCAGATCCTCCTTACATGGCGTGCTGCTTGTGACAGGTACAGACTGTACTTTGACAGAGCTTCTTGCATTGAAGGCTGCGCTAGAGGAATGGCGCCATTGGTTGGAGGGGTCCAAGTTACCGTTTCTAGTTCTTACGGATCACGTAACTTGGAATACATCCGCAGTGCTAAGCGCCTTAACTCCCGTCAAGCACGCTGGTCCCTCTTCTTCACTCGATTTGACTTTCATATTACTTATCGTCCAGGCACCAAGAACGGCAAGGCGGACGCCCTTTCCCACCAGCACGACCCAGAGGATCACACTCAGCTCCCGGAGTACATCATACCTCTCACTAGGGTCATAGCTCCCATTCGATGGGACATCCAAGCGGAGATCACAGAAGCCCAGGCTACTGACCCCACACCACCAGAATGCCCTTCGGATCGCACCTACGTCCCGGAACCACTCCGTCAAAAGTTACTCTATCTTATCCACGATTCACCCAGTGCAGGACATCCTGGTATAGTAGCCACTACCAAACTGGTCAACAACCATTATTGGTGGTCTACCTTATCCTCTGACGTCATCCGGTTCGTCAACCAATGAGTCACCTGCTGTATCACTAAAGCTTCCCATCAAAAACCAGCCGGACTCCTTCATCCATTACCCATCCCTCAAAGACCCTGGTCACACATAGCCATGGATTTCGTCACTGACTTACCAGCCTCTCACGGGTACACCACCATACTCACCATTATTGATCGTTTTTCTAAGTCCTGTCGACTGATACCCCTCGCCAAACTTCCTTCAGCCTGGGAAACCACCCAAGTGATAATGGAACAGGTATTCAGGTACTATGGGATCCCAGAAGACATTGTGACAGACAGGGGGCCTCAATTCACTTCACGTTTATAGAAAGCTTTCTGTACCCAGTTAAATATTAATGTCAGCCTAACATCGGGATACCATCCTCAGTCCAACGGACAAGCCGAGAGGTTAAACCAAGAACTGGGTCGCTTCCTAAGATCTTACTGCCATACCAACCAGCAGGATTGGAGCCAGTACCTTCTTTGGGCAGAATATGCTCAAAACTCCCTTCAAAAACCCGCCACCGGTATGACCCCGTTTAAGTGTGTCCTGGGTTTTCAGCCTCCCATGCTCCCGTGGACCGGAGAGCCGACCAGTCTCCCCACTCTAGATCACTGGTTACAACTTAGTGAGGCTACCTGGAATCAAGCTCATGTATATCTTCAACGAGCAGTCCGCAGACTCACAGAGCAAGCCAACCGCCATCGAAGGCCCAATCCTGCCTACGAACCTGGCCAATGGGTGTGGTTGTCCACGCGGAACCTCCGTCTCCAGCAGTCCTGTAAAAAAAATTAAACCCAAGGTACGTGGGTCCTTTTCAGATTACCAGACAAAAAACACCTGTGTCCTTCAGACTTCACTTACTGGCTCAATATATAATCTCACCCACTTTTCATGTCTCTCTGTTGAAGCCCGCTGATGCTCCGGATGGACAGAGGGGCCAAGACGAGGACGCCGCTCCCGCGACACCCCCCCCTGATCATCGACGGAGAAGAGACCTACCAGGTCAAGGAGATCCTGGACTCTCAACATCGGGGTCAGGTGCTTCAATATCTCATCGTTTGGGGGGGATATGGACCAGAGGAGTGATCCTGGGTAAGAGCCCGGGATATCCTAGATCCTTCTCTTACTGAGACTTACCACCGAGAACATCCCGAAAGACCAGCACCCAGACCCCGTGGTAGACCCTGACGTCGCCCCTCTCGCTTCAGGAGCCGCTCGCAGGGGGGGGGCTCTGTTGTAAGGCGGACCTCTGTGGCGCTGTCCGACCGTCATCAGCGGGAACTATCACCGGAATATTAGTTACCACCCGGACCCTTTTTAGCGACGCACGCCAGGCGCTTCCGCCCCAGGTGTTTCAGTTTATCTCCGCTATAAATAGAGACAGTTCAGTACTATCGGCGCGAAGTCTTGTGTTCACCAACAATTCTGAGCAGTGCCATTGTGGATTATTCTGATTGCCTTTGTTATTGACCTGGATTGTTTACCGCTTCTGATTCCTGCCTGTTGCCCTGACCACTGCCTGGATTTATCGATTACGAACTCTCGCCTGATACCCTGGACTTCTGCTTTGATCTGGTACTGTTTTGTCTTGTCTCCGTTGTGTCCTTTTGCCGTGTCTTTGACTCTTGCCTGTGCAACGTAATTTCAATTCTCTGTATGTCCTGTACATGTGGCAGAATTGACAATAAAGTTGACTTTTGACTTTTTTTGACTTTTTGTACTACGAGTATCTGTCTATTAAACAGTGAGCAAATGGATCCCATTTCTACTGAGTCTGAGTCACACTGGTACTACTTCTTTGTTATAGCCATTACAAAGTATATACTATGCAGGGAGTAGCATTTCTCTCCAAATATATTGTTCTCTCCTAAAAAGTGGAGAAGTGAAATTAATATTAGTTTTCGTCATCTGTCTTTGATTTCAGTACAGATATACAGTATACATCAGGCACCAGCAAACGTACGTTCTGACATGGTCTACTGGATATTGTTGGATATTGCTCTCGTATCGTATCACAGCATCCTATGCTGAGAGGGTTGTTCGGTAACACAGTGATAAGACGGGCTGGTTATCTCTAAATGCTTTATATGATTATGAGAGTCTCTCTGGAGTGGACAGCAAACATTAGCTTCCATCTAAAGTTTATCTCTCAGTCACAGAGCAAAAGAATCACCCTCTCTTTGTGGATTCTTGATCCGATTGGAGCACATCCTCGAAGTTAAAGTCCTGTGTGAGCAGAACAGTCCAGCTAGCATCGATCTCCAGGGAGAGCCTGGTGTCTCAGCAGTGTCTCGATCGAGCATCACACACAGCCAGACAGCAGGAGATATAGAGCCTGATTGCTCAGCTGATTCATGTTTCCTGCTGCTTTCCTGCACCTCTGCCCAAATCTGCATCGACCTTCCAATCATGGCTGAGAATGCTAAGCATGATGGGTTATCATTTAGTGGAGATTGTATCTGACAGGACAGAGGGATGTGCAGGTTTACTAAAAGAGCAGTTACATTTGTATTTTATCTGCAGACAGAGACGTTTAGCTGCTCTTTGCAGGCCAGACAAACGTTGGGTCAAATGCTGTATTACTGTATGCACAGAAGATTTTATGCACAGCAATCTTCTAAATGAACTGCCAATAACTCTATGGATTTCGGAACAAACCATAAATGGGCATTTTGAAATAATTTTTAAACTGTGAAATGAACTGCACTCGAATAAAAGTCCTGCAGTTCTTCTGATGTGGTATTCGGGTCCAAAAATATACCAAATTACATTTCTGTTGATTCATCATACATGTTTTAATGCATTACAAAAATTGATAGTTCTGAAAACTGATGTTTGTTGAGTGCTGCTGATTAAATGAACATGCCAACGTTATACTAGCTGGATAATGTAAAAATATGCTTTGCTGTAACTGCAGGAGAGACTTACAGAAATATTATTGAGAGAATCTTTTTTATATATAAATTTGATAATATATACATTAATTTAATTAATAATGTTCAATTATTAAAGTACATTGTAAATGAAATTACATAGAGTACATAGAAAGCTCCAGTGCCAAACACAGTCTTTAGCTGGCAGCTCCAGCTGGGCATGACATAGCCCACCTGGGTGGAGTCCATGGAGAGGGTGCCCACCAGGGCCGATCAGACAGTTCAAGAGCTCTCCAGGGTAGAGCTGTCGGCGGGGAAGCCTTCCAGGGTGGATCAGGTGGCGGGAACGCCCACCTGGGCGAAACAGACAGTGAGGCCATCTTACAGGGTGGAACGGATGGCAGCAGAGTCCCACTGGTTCGGCCAGACAGTGACAGAGCCCTCTTGGGGCCACCAGGCTGACACTACCCCCTTGAAATCCCTACTGACTATGAACGCGCCCTCCTGCAACCAGCAGTCAGTGACAGTGCTCTTCTAGATCGACTAGATGGTGAATACGCCCTTCGAGACCTGACAGGAAGTGAATACGCCCTTTGAGACCAGACAGGAAGTGAATATGCCCTTTGAGACCAGACAGGGAATGAATGCGCCCTCCGCTGTTGGACCAATGGTGGAAGTGCTCTTTGGAACCCAACCAACTGTGTTAGCGTCCCCCTGAACCCTCCGGACCGCGACTCAGCTACCTCCAAGGGTTGAGCAGCCACGAATGGGGGTTCTGGAGAATCTACGGCTGATGCCAACTTCTCCAGAGAGGGTGCAGCCATAAGTGGACCCAATGGAGACTCCAAGCCACTCACAGACTCCAGAGGTTCTAGCCCTGGGACCTCACAGTCAACGTGGAGCTCTGGGAGTCGGTGTTTCACCAAAGGCTCTGGCCAATTTGGTTTACCAACCGGCTCGGGCTGATCCGGCCAACCTGAGTCCTGATCACAGATAGGGTCTGGCATTCTGGGGAATGGAGTCCAGGTATGAAAACAGACACAAAACACAGTGTACATAGAAATCTGGAGTGCCAAACACAGTCTTTAGCTGGCAGCTCCAGCTGGGAGTGACAAATATATGTAATAAATATACACAGTACACATACATATATTATGTACACAAAACTTTAATTTTGGATGCAATTTATCATTGCCCAGCACTAGTATTTTTTAAGTTTATTGGAGTTTGGCATTAAAAATGGAGCAAAATGCCAATGTCTGACACTACAGGAATAAATTGTAAATCGAGTCTCCTGTAAAGAGCACTACTGGTGTTGCTGTGTTTGCAGAATGTTCCAAATCATTTACTTACGAGGTTCACTTTTGAGAAGCTGCTGTCTGTGTCAGTAGTAGACAGCGAGGCAGCTCACAAGGCTTTGGAAAAGATCTGCAGTGTGTGCGTGTTTTCATGCATGTTCGTGTTTGTAGCATATGGCAGCACAACACAGTTCAGTAGAGCAAAGAATCAGGGCATATTAATTCACAAAACAAGCAACATTGAACACTGAAACAAGAGCCAGCAGGACCAGCAGCAGATCTCAACACAGCTCAAACGAGAAAAGTCAAAAGTACTGATAACTGAACATACTCTTCAAGTAAATCCAGAGCCAAAAAAAAAGCAATCACAGCATTCAGAGAAAATGCGGAGTAAATTAGAAAAGAAGTGAATCAGAGAGAACTTAATTTATGAGTAAAAATTGTTATAAAGAAAAAAAAGCTTTTATAAGCAGACAGCACAAAAAAAAAAATAAATAAAAATATATTAAAAATATATTTAATAACATCTATTTGAAATATATACATTTTAACCAAAATATAAAATATTGTACATATATTTGAAAATTATACACTGTAATTAAAACAATATATACTGTGTATATATATATATTTTTTTTTTTTAATTCATTCATTCTATTTTAATGTGGCTAACCCAAGTATCTCTGGCGTTAGAAAGGGGATTTTCACTGGGAAAGAGGATGGAGTTCTGTCTTGATTTATCTTGCCGCTTCCTCTCATATATATTCAGTGCAGCTCTGAAATAGCAGTTCCTTTCTGGCCCGTACACTGCGCGCACAGTCCCAAAACCGGTCAAAGCTGGCACTGGAAATGTGTTGTTTGGTTCTTTTGCTGGCACTGACGAAAAATATCACAGTCATATAAGGAGACTTGGACTGTGTGTTGTTGGGAAGCAGAAAAAAAAGACCCAGAAAGCACCATCTGTGTTTTCAATGTGAATCATTCACAGTTCTGTATGACATACTTTTGAACAGCACAAGAGAGGTCAAATATTCAGATATCAGGGCGTCCTGAAACCAGCAGAAATGGTAATGAGCATGCCACAGCATGGGCTTCTGTAAAGGAAGGGTCACAAACCATATAGACAGCATATACACATTATAAATAGCAATAACAACTGATTTACCAGTCAAAATGTTCTTTGCTTCAAAACACAAATGATTCAACATTTGCAATTGTGATTTAAAATGATTTTCTTTGTAGCACAGACAGAATGTTGACCTTAAATTAAAGAGTATCACAGTAAAACAAAGAGTGAATTTTTCGTTTTAGACATTTTCAGTGCGTATATACACAAACACACACACACATCAATGCTTGACTTTGATGTAAAGTACAACCCAGACAATCTAGCCTGCAAGCCAAATGTCTAGTCTCTGGTTTATTAGACTGAGTGCCTTCAGATTCTCTGGAGAGACGTCCCAACCGCAAGAACCTACATATTGTAATTGATGAGTTTCATTCTCTTAAACACACACAGACTTTTACTTGCACTTCTATTGTTTTAAAAGGTGGGTTAAAATACTCTAAAGTATGCATGTAGAGTACATACATGTATTCATAAACATATATGCAAGTGTATACACATACATACAATTAGCAAAAAATGGATGATTGGAAATGAAAAATGAAGGCATGGATGGAAGACACTGAAAAAAACAAATGGATGGATGGACGGAATTGAAAAATGGATTAATGGAGGGAACGATGGATGGATAAAACTGAAAAACGGATGGATGGATGGATGGAATGAATAGAATTGAAAAATGGATGGATGGAAGGAATTTAAAAATGGATGGATAGCTAGAACTGAAAATGGATGGATGGATAGAATTGAAAAATGGACGGATTGAATTGAATAATGGATGAATAGCTAGAACTGAAAAAGGATGTATTGATGGATTTAAAAAAAATGAATGGATGGATGGATGAATAGATGGAAATAAAAAATGGAACTGAAAAAAGGATAAATGGATGGAATAATTGATGTATGGAATAGAAAAAAGGATGAATGGAAGGGAAAAATGCATGAATGGATGATACGATGGATAAAATTAGACAGAGTACATTTAGATTCTCTGGGGAGAAAAAAGGATGGATGGAAGGAAAGAATTGAAAAATGGTTGATAGATAGAACTGAAAAATAAATGGATGGATGGATAGAATTGGAAAATGGACAAATGAAAGAAATGGGTGGAATGCATGGATAGATGGAATTGAATGTACAGATGGATTGATGGAATCTGATGGACTTAATGAGAAAGTTTTTCATTTATTTATTTTATTTTATTGTATTGTATTTACTGTTTTATCCCTAGAAACACTGCACAAAACTGTCCATCCTCAGGGCAGTTCAGTGCTCTCTCCATTAGCAGAGACATGCACCCAAACACAAACCATCATAGACAAATTTCCCCGTCGTCATTCACAATCGGTCTTCTCCTCCCTCACGCTCCGTCTGTCTGAGAGAAAGGCTGACTTTAGAAAGCCATTCTCGTCAAATTACCTGGCAGAGCTTAATGATCAATGTTTTTATAGCGCAAATGACTGGGTTGTTTTAGTTTGAGATATATTCCTTCCTCTCTCGTTTTATTTTAAGAAATCTCACTCCCTCCGTCCTCTTTATTTGAGGATATATCACTCCCTCTCTCTCTTTATTTCTGGCTAAATCACTCTCTCCCACTCTGCTCTTTACTATCTTTATATCAGAATATATCACGACAAGGATCCTTTTTCATTTCACTCTATAATTGATAATGTAAAGGTGTGAGTTCAGTCTAGTTTGAAAGTGCAGGAAGCAGAGACTCCAGACAGTGATGCAATCTGAATGTCTTTCTTAGACTCATGTAGTCTGGCTTTGGAATACTGGCTGAAAGTCTGCTTCAGTTTGCAGCTCATTCTGGCCACAATTAACTGCATGATGTGCTTGATATCTTAACCCGATGGTCATTGTTTGTGTTTTGTTTTATTTTATTATGTTGAGAAAAATTATTATTTTAATTATATATATTAATGTTAAAAAATGACACCTGAAAGGAAAGTAGATGGTTGATGGATGAATCAATAGATGGAAAAATAAATAGATGGAATGTACTAAATGACAAAAACGGATGAACGGGATTGAAAAATGGATGGATGGATGTGAATTGAATTGGATATAAGCTGATCTGCATCATATTATATAATTTATAGTTTTGTTTTTTTATTGTTACCCAAAAATTAGGGTGATTTAATACTGATAAAATATTTATAAACCAGATTACACTAATAAGCAATAAATATTAGTACAGTTGAAGCACAGTTGAGACTAATTGTGAGTCACAACACCCTACGTACAACACAACTGTTATGCACAGTATAGAAGGCAGCCTATGTAGGAGGTGAGAGAGCTTACTGGTTTTTAGAGCAAAGCTGATGTCTCTAAACCCATAAATATTTAATAAATCACAGTTCTTAGCACATATAATGCAGCATGCTTAAGTCTTTGACAGAACACATATGGCAAAAATACAAAAGCCACAAGTTCCTTTCTTCCCTTTAGTTTTTCTGCTGGGTTACTTTGTTTGTTCTGTCCCTGCTAATTTGAGAGGTGCGTGGTGTGTGTGTTTATCACAAGTACTGGTTTACTGTGTAAGCTGGCATATACTGTCTCTTTAGTGTGTGTTTTATAGGCTATTGGTAAAATACTCTCTCGGGATACTGGCATCCTCGGGTCCCCTGTCCCAATAACTACAGCACACCCACCCGCCTGCATGGAGATGGAAGCGTCTGTATTCCCCAGCGATGGTGTGGGAGCCGTCCCCGCTTCATGGAGCACAGTCACATTTAGAAATGCCTCTCTCTTCTCCATCGTCCCACCCACATTCACTCAGAACCGAGTGAAAAAAAGCAAAAGGTCAATGTGCAAGCCATCTTTACACGGCTGAGTGTTACGCAATCCTGTTTTACATCTCAGCACAGCTGCTCACCTGGAACACGGACAAACTGAACAAGATTCTGCTGTAGTGTCACAAACACAAATACCGCTCCTTTAAATAGCAGCCATACAGAAGAAAATGTAAGCAAAACACAACCATAATGCTAAGGTATTGAGATGGTTGTCAGGGTGTTGCTTTTCGGTTGTGCTATGGTATGCATTTGCGACATATTTGCTTTTGAAAAACACAGATCAAGGCAGATGTGAGGGTGTTTCTAAAATGTCAGGTGTTGTGGGTGGGTGCTAAGGTGTTCTAGATTGTTGTCAAGATGTTGTTACAATATGTGGTTGCAAAGGTGTCATAGGTTACATGCTATGGGTGCTTGTCAGGGTGTTACTATGAAGATGCTTGGGTGTTCTAGATTGTTGTTAAAGTGTTGTCGTGGTTGCTAGGGTGATGCTATGGAGTTCATAGGATGATGCTGGTGGCTGTCAGTGTGTTGCTTCAGCCTGTCCTCCAACAAAAACGACTCTATAAGTCGTTTCTGCAAGTACCTTATTACGACCTATATTTACGTTTTAAAGGTAAGCGCCCTCCAGTGGGCATAAAAATAATGACAGTGTTGTATTGCGTCTGTCCTTACACTGGTGATTAAAACACATTTTACTAGGTTTAATTTGCACGAATGACCACACAAACCCACTCATAAACATACCCGTTACATATATTGTGCAAAATCATGATTTATAGGGTTTTGTGAAAAGCGGTTTTGCTATGCAGTTTCTAAAGTGTTCTGGATTGTTGTTAAAGTGTTCTGAGTAGTTGTAAAGATGTTACCACAATATGTGATTGCTAAGGTGTTTTCAGTGGTTGTCAGGGTGTTGCTATGCAGTTTCTAAGGTGTTCTGGATTGTTGTTAAAGTATTGTGAGTAGTTGTAAAGATGTTACTACAATATGTTATTAAGGTCTTGTGAGTGGTTGTCAGGGTGCTGCTATGCAGTTTTTTAAAGATGTATCTACAAAATGTGGTTGCTAAGGTGTTCTGGATTGTTGTTAGGGTGTTGCTATGCAGTTTTTTAAATGTTCTGAATTGTTAAAAAGTTAAAAGTAGTTTTCAAGATGTTACTACAATATGTTGTTGCTAAGGTGTTGTGGGTGGTTGTCAAGATGTAACTACAATATGTGATTGCTAAGGTGTTGTGGGTGGTTGTCAGGGTGTTGCTGTGCAGTTTCTAAGGTGTTCTGGATTGTTGTTAGGGTGTTGCTATGCAGTTTTTAAAATGATCTGAATTGTTAAAAAGTTATGAGTAGTTTTCAAGATGTTACTACAACATGTTGTTGCTAAGGTGTTAGCAACTACAATATGTGATGGCTAAGGTGTTCTGGATTGTTGTTAGGGTGTTGCTATGCAGTTTTTAAAATGTTCCAAATTGTTAAAAGGTTATGAGTAGTTTTCAAGATGTTACTACAATATGTGATTGCTAAGGTGTTGTGAGTGGTTTTCAGGGTGTTGCTATGCAGTTTTAAAATGTTCTGAATTGTTAAAAAGTTACGAGTAATTTTCAAGATGTTACTAAAATATGTGGTTTTGTTAAAAAGTTATGAGTAGTTTTCAAGATGTTACTACAATATGTGGTTGCTAAGGTGTTGTGGGTGGTTGTCAAGATGTTACTACAATATGTGATTGCTAAGGTGTTGTGGGTGTTTGTCAGGGTGTTGCTATGCAGTTTCTAAGGTGCTCTGGATTGTTGTTAGGGTGTTGCTATGCAGTCTTTAAAATGTTCTGAATTGTTAAAAAGTTATGAGTAGTTTTCAAGATGTTACTACAATATGTGGTTGCTAAGGTGTTGTGGGTGGTTGTCAAGATGTAACTACAATATGTGATTGCTAAGGTGTTGTGAGTGGTTGTCAGGGTGTTGCTATGCAGTTTCTAAGGTGTTCTGGATTGTTGTTAGGGTGTTGCTATGCAGTTTTTAAAATGTTCTGAATTGTTAAAAAGTTATGAGTAGTTTTCAAGATGTTACTACAATATGTGGTTGCTAAGGTGTTGTGGGTGGTTGTCAAGATGTTACTACAATATGTGATTGCTAAGGTGTTGTGGGTGGTTGTCAGGGTGTTGCTATGCAGTTTCTAAGGTGTTCTGGATTGTTAAAATGTTGTGAGTAGTTGTCAAGATGTTACTACAATATGTGGTTGCTAAGGGGTCATGGGTGGTTGTCAGGGTGTCGCTATGCAGTTTCTAAGGTTTTCTGGATTGTTGTTAAAGACTTTTGGTGGTTGTCAGGATGATGCTATGCAGTTCTTAAGGTCTTGTGTATAGTTTTTGCAACAATATGTGGTTGCTAAGGTGATGTGGATGGTTGTTAAGGTGTTGCTAGGCAGTTGCTAAGGAATTTTGGGCATTTATTAAGATGTAAAGGTGTGGCTATAGTATGTAGTTGTTTAGGAGTTCTGGACAGTTGTTTAAGTGTTGCTATGTGATTGCTAATATGTTCTGTGCAATTGTCTAGGTGTTGCTATGGTCTTCTATGTGGTTGTCAGGTTATGCTACGCAATTACTAAGGTATTGTGGGTGGTTGTCAAGGTGTTGCTACAGTATACAGTTGCTAAGGAGCTATGAGTGGTTGTCAGGGTGTTATTATGTGGTTGCTAAACTGTTCTAGGTGGTTGTCAGGTGGTTGTTACTAAGTTTTGTCTAAATTGTCTGAACTTTACGTTTAAATTTACATTTAAACTTCACAAACTTGTAAATTTTTTCAGAAAGAGTGATTTATTTGACAAATTGGTTTAGTCTATTGAGATTTTTGTTCAGACAATGGAGTTCAGTAAAGAACTTATTTGTGCAAGAGCCAGTAAGAAAAATAACTGCATTGAAATTAATTGTAAATGTTTAATAGCAATGTTCCTCTCCTGTTTCTCAGCATGATGTGATTTACTATTTCATGGACATCTGGTGGATCTTATTGGAGTGCTGTTATTTCTGATGAGAAGAGTGACTGAAGCATGCTGATATCTCAGTGTTTGTGTTTGATGATTTGCGTCATTTAGTGATGACTTTGGTTCCAGGCAATCAGCAGGGGATTCAGGATAACAGACCTTTAGCCCTGTGAGTCACAGCCACAGTTCCCTGCAACGCTGATCACATCAGCTCTGAGGTGCAGTCTGAGTGAGATGAATCAGCTGCCGTCGCTCTAACACATGAGAGGAGGCACTGATACAGGAGCTGTCGATCATGCGCTGAGCAATTTGACCTCATCTCTATTTCCGTTACTGCGTAAAAACATAAACATTTGTCACATGCTCACAGGTAGCTTTCTACAGTTTGATTGACAACCCAGCTAACACAAAAAGGTCCCCAGCACATCCCCCGAATAGCCTCTGAGAACGTCCCCTGGATGTCTTCTTGTAGGGTTCTTTTTATTTTATCAGGGTTGGAGCTAAACTCTGCAAGTGTAAGATTTGAAGAACACTGCTGTAAAATATAACAATGCAATATAATAATATAGCTTCATAGTAATTATAATAGACTAATATAATATAGCTGTATGTAATGCATGCTACATTGCAAAACCACATTGATTGAAGTATATGATAAATATAATTTCACAAATAGCCTACATACTGTACACACACAAAACATGAGCATGATATGTATTTTTGAAATGACCTATAATCTATAAAACTATATCAACTGTATTGATATGCAGTTATGTGGATGGTGACTGTCATTTCAGAAATGACATTGATTATGCAGTCTTCAAGAGCACGCAAGAAAACAACAACATTTTTTATTATTTTCTATTAGAAAATTTTGTACACTGATGTAAAGTCCGTAATGTCCGCCGAACGTCCGTCAGCGTACGTTACGAAGCGGACCAAAATGCGGACCTAAGAGGACGTTCACAACAGGGAATGGAGATTGATTGCCTGAGTGACATTGAGAAACAAATTGAACTGCTTCCATCTCTGTCAGGAAGGGATATGAAAAAATAGCCACGTACATGTAAATCAAGTGCATGCTGGGGAATTTATGCTTGACAATAAAGGTCAACTGCAGGAAAATTTGCTGGAAAGCAGTATACCACTTACATCTTTGTTTATGGAAAAGTGCAAGATGAACGATCATCTTGATAAGACAACAAAATAAAATGATTGTGATACAATTATTAGCAATGCACAATATTACAGTTGTGGCCTAACGGATAGACGGATAGAGTTGAGAGTCAAGAAGGTCTAGTTTGTTTGTAGAAATACTACAAACAAACAAATTAAAAAATAATAATAATAATATTAAATAAATAAATAGGGGACAAAACCATTAAATCAGAGCATATGGCATAAAGGCGATGAAACAAATACTACAAACAAACAATTATAAACAATTGAGCACAAAATATTTAAATCAGGTTAAATGGCATAAAGCAAATACTACAATCAAGCAATCAATCATCATAAAATTGATGTTTAAAAAATAATTAGGTTTTTATTAATGTTTAAATTAATTTCCATAAAAACAGGTGTTATTTGACTTTCGTTCTTTGATTTTATGCTGAATGTGAGATGGAAACGTTCTTGTCAGGTTTTGGTGAGATTCATCGATGTATTAGCTATGCATGTCATTGAGACAGGCTGATTTATTCTAGCAGTGAAATTTCCAGACCTCATTAAAGCAGAAGGAGGCGGGTCAGTCTTGTGTCATCACCCTAGCAACAATCGCCATGCTGATATTTGGTAATATTGATTGCAGTAAAGGTCAGAGTTGGCTGATAATATAACAGAGACAGATCCCTCTCTGCTACTGCTTAAGAGTTAGATCATGCTTATTTCAGGACAAACAATCACAGGTATGATGATATTTCATCCCAGCTTATGTTTGACAGCAGGTCCCAGAAGTGACCTCATCCAGATACAGATGCACGATGACTCGGATCATCTGATTATCAGAACTGATGTCAGGTCTGCCTCTCTGATCCTCAGCTAATAAGCGCAGATATGATTTTGCTTTATTAAAGTCTGAAACCACTGGGAGTTTGGTGACTAACAAAAAACAACAAGGAATGTATCAAACAAGGAGATTCAGTTGAAAATGAACACAATCTACTCTTCACTACGGTATGAAAGCCTCAGCTTACAAATTTGGCCATTTTTAAGAAATCTAACAATAAATCTTTAAAGTGTTGTGATAGATTGCTGTAGCGCCTCGGTTCAAGCGGCATGTGAAGCGATCATCGTTACTAGAAATAGCACAAAATAAACATGAATGAACATCAGAGTTGTGCAATTTCAGATATCTATTGTGAAATACAGCATAAACTCACAATTTTGAGTATTTATACTGCTACTATTTTGATTTTATATTGTATATTTTATTCAGTGCAATCGCGAGTTTATATCTTGCAAACTTACAAAAAGACAAAAAGTCACAAGCATTGTTTGATTATTTTAAATTCTGTGTCACTTCATAACTCAAGTTTATTTCTAAGAATTGCAAGTTTATTTCACGCAATTCTGACTTTTCTCTCAATTGCAACTTTATATCTTGCAATTCTTACTACATAACTTCCAATTGCGAGTTTATACCTCACAATTCTGGGAAAAAAGCCAGAATTGTGAGATAAAAACTCGCAATGACCCTTTTTAATTTATTTTATTTCCATATCCACATAAATCATTTCTTTAAGAAAATTAAAAAAAAACAACAACAACAAAAATGTAAAAATTTCCACGCCGAGTTATTATGAATCTTCTGAAAGTGTACTGAGAGTCTGGATCAAAATGAAGAGAAGCAGCAGCAGAAACAAGTGATTGAATATCTAGTGAAAAACATGTATTTAAAATAAATCTCATTAAGTGGTATACTTTGGTAATTTTGGTATACTATATTCGTAGTACCTCATTTGTACAAATTCATAAGAATTTTTTCTAAATCGAATGCATTTTATGAGTTACCAATTCATATGAATTTGTACAAATGACCTTCACCTAACTCCGCCCCTAAACATACCTGCCACTGGGGTTTAGACAAATCGTACAAGTGAGGTCGTATTAATTTGTACGAATTAGCACAAATTGTCCGCCTCGTACGAATACATACAAATTGGTCATGAGACTGTGTTACTGCAAGTATGCTTACGGGTGCAATTTAAATGTCTCGCATTTAAAGACTGATATTGTTCAAAGATCATACAATCCTCATCAATAGTGACATTAAAACACATTTTATGCTTAATATTAAAGGTGCAATAGAATGGAAAACTGAATTTACCTTGGCATTCAGTTCAGTACATGGACATAACATACTGTGAGTCTCAAACACCATCGTTTCCTACTTCTTATAGAAATCAAGTGTTT
>JAUMHQ010000090.1:13747404-13757625 GCA_032361165.1 Enteromius paludinosus | reverse complement strand
AAGAAGTAGGAAACGATGGTGTTTGAGACTCACAGTATGTTATGTCCATGTACTGAACTGTTATTATTGAACCATGCCGAGGTCAATTCAGTTTTCCATTCTATGGCACCTTTAACAGTAAATTCCTGTCAAATTTACAGAGAAAAACTTAAATTGATGTTCCCAAAATTACCTGCATTGCATTTCAAATTTTGTTTAAATTTGATGTTTTAATCTTTAAAATATCTGTTTCTTCTTACTTATGTTTATTCAGCTTGTATGTTACATCTAATGTTGTTAAATGAATGTCTATTGCATAATATAGTTTTATGAGTCCCCATTATTGTGTTTAGTGTATGAATTGCTCTGATCACCTTCTAAATATGTTTATATTTAAAAGCTTGACTTTCTCATCACCACCTGCATTTGGTGCATATCAGTGTATTTCAAATGAACAAAACAGATTTGAATACTTTAATAGGTTGGTATATTAACATTATATCAGTTAATGAAATTACAGTATTTAGCGGTAAATTTAACCAAAAACACTATATATTTATTTTTTTTTTACGGTAGAATTCTGGCAACCACGACTGCAAGGTTTTTCTTTAGGCTGGGAATCAGATTGCCCAAATAGTAGTGAATCTTTTTGATTCACCAAAAAGAACCATCTCATAAGAGTCATTCAAATAGCAATAGGACTACACTTTAGTTTTTTTGGTTCACTTAAAAGAAGTGATCAATATGAGTCATTCACTGGGGAATCACACTTCACCGGTCAATCTATACTGTATGTTTTGATACACAATTAAGAACCAATTCATAGGAAATCAGATTACTAGTTGCACTGAAAGTTTCTAATACACTAAAAATACATTTTTAATGGGGAATCAGACTTTCTATCTGTTTATTTTGTACCCAATAGGAACCATCTGAAAGGAGTCATTTGTTCGAGAATCATTTGGACTACACTGGTTGCGCTGAATGTTTATAGTTCACTAAGTAGAACTGTTTCATAAGAGTTATTCACTGGGGAATCAGACATTGGTCTTGGCTGAATATCTGCTATGTTGATGTTAGTTATACTGTAAGATTAATGCTGCTGCAAAGCAAGTACAGGAACCTTCTACTGCTAATATATACACTGATACAGTCCTTTGAGTATTTAATGCATGCTGCTGCTGCACAAATAGCATACGCATGTGGAGCTGGGGAAGGTGGGAGTTTCCGAGGAACTCTGAAAGCGCACTGTTGAAATGCTTCAACAACTAACCAACCATTTAATTGTAAAGCAGTAAGCTCATTGGCTGTGTATGCTAAACCAATCAGCTTGGGCCAAGTGGTTTAATGCTGTGAATATACCCATCAGCCAAAGCCGTCTAGAGTTTCATGATCAAACAAGTTTAAACACCAACTACATATTAGTAATATCTGCTAAATGCTGCATGTAAAAAAAAGTTAAGTGAAAATATATGGCTATGTTTTAATGGAGAAACAAGCTTGTTGTACCAGATGATGTAGTTATGGCATTTACCAGCAGGGGCTAACTGGATTATGCATACCAACCGAATATTGCCAACTGTGTAATTTTTAGATTAACTAAACTATTTCTTTAACATCTTTTGGAGCATAAAAGAGTAAATCCAGTCTTCTATGTCTAGAAAGTCCATACAACACAGTCCACATGGCACACCATGCGGTTATATGACTCACTATGGAAGTTCCTCAGGGAACACAGAAGATAGAGGGGTGAGCGATAACGTTTATATCATATTTCCCCCTCACTCCGAACAATCCAATTATTACCTCTTGCTCACTACTCATAACCAGATTAGAGTGAGTTGTCATGGCAATAGAGATCTCCAATCAGCTCTCTCACGTTTCCTGTCACATGGTAGATGACGATATTAAAGGGCAGAATTTATCACCGGGGTTCTCTAAATCTCATTTGAGATTCAATCACGAGAGCAACAATATAGCTTAATATTCTCTTTCATCTGGCAGTGTCCCAGAATCCTCAGGGTCACCATTAACGAGTAGACCGTGGACATTAACGGACCTGTGATACATTATTTTTAATGAAGCTATTGTAATTTTTGATTCTAATAGGGGACTCAAGGCTAGTTATTACATCTTTGAATACCATTGGGGCATGTTGTCACAATGGAACCCGTGAATTGAAACAAGAAAACCAATGCTTTTTCTAACAAATATTATGATTATTAAATTGCATAGATTTACACATATAAAGTAGAGATCCTTAAGCACCTCCTCATGAAAAATCTACCTGACACTGTGTTGAATCTCTTTATTAAAAATTGCATGTGACATTGTGTGCCAGGATTTGTAGTTATATCAGTGATGTTTTAATCATCACCAAACAGATACGGCATTAAACAATCCTGCACTGTGGAAATCTCCAGCAGAGACAGGTTTGCCTCTTGAATCCTGTATAATCCCGCAACCTGTCTGTGTTTATGTAACAGAGCTGAAATACCTCCCCAAATGTCTTGCTCGTGTGTGCACACGGGAACCTGCATCTCTCGGGTCGCATGGCTCAGTCCTGCTGCTTCCAGGCTGCAATCAGCCTCTCGGAGATGGAAAATGTGACAAGAGCCCCAAAAAAAATCAATTTCTCATGGGAAAAAGATGGCCTGGATGTAATAGCAGATCTTTCCTGGTGTTTGTGGCCTTTTGGGACAAAAAAAAAAAAAAAATCAAGTTACAAAGATATTTGGTCCCATAAAGACATGGACAAACTTAACAATAGCAAAATGATTGGGGTTTATCTATTGGGGTTATAAAACTTTCCAATGCCACAGACCCTCCGAAAAATAAATAAATAAATAAATAAAATAAAATGATAAGGAAATAAATTATAACATTTATTCAAATAAATAAAGAAAAACAATAAAAATATAAATAAATAAAAAATACTACAAAGAATATTTAAATGTATATATATATATATATATATATATACAAATGTAAAAAATAACAAGTGTAAGAATATTACCTAATAATTATTTTAATATCAACATCTAAGATGCTTAACAACTATTATATATATAAAAAAATACTAGTTGAGGTTAGAAAAAAAAAAAAAAATATATATATATAGTGAAGATTATAGATTCATACAATCTTATCGACCGACATTGTATATGACCAAATATAATTGTTATTTTTCTAGATAATGTTAATAGCTAGGTCTCCTTATAGTTAGTTGACATGATATCTAATTTCTCATTGTGCGATGATTCATATACAGTAGATACAGATTTACTGTACCAGTATGACATAATCCTGTTCATATGATCATGGACAACAGTAAACTCGACAAACATTGCGTAAGACAAACAATACATCAATACGGTCTCTAAAAACAACAGCATAAGCGTGGGAGTAATTGGCTTCAAATTCAGAAGCGATCTGTGCTGGACACCAATGGTCAAACTCAAAAAACCAGAACTAGGTCAACACGTTTTTGAGTTGCATGAAAACATATGTGAAAAACAATACAGTATTTTGTAGAATGCAATCGAGTTAAGCCTTCTATCTTTTTTATTTAATGGTAATAGTAGGACATGAAAATGTTTGTGTGCTATTCAATTGCTTTGAAAATCAGATCGAACTTATGCAGAAATCCCTTTTCCTGCAACTACTGTATATACTTTGACTTGGAGGCTGTTTGTTTTCTTAAGCACCGCTAACACAGTTCTTATAATAATTGTAGTGCATTTTACTGGATTTTGAGTGCAAATATTAAAGTCTGACTGAATTATTGATCAGCGTGGACTGATTTCACAAGCATGTGGGCCAGACCTTCTCTGCCTTGATTTCCTCTCCGCTCAAATCAGATTTCATGAGCTACGATGCTAATGCGTAATCCCACCGGATGCCATTAAATGGTGACTTGTGATTTACAAGACCGAGATTTTCAGTTCTGTATGCATGTAGCTGTAATGTAACAAGCTCTCTCCACTTATTAAAAGCCTGAGTCTGCAAACATTGCCAGGCTATTGAGTCTGCAGACCATATTTAATCTCTAATCACTAAGTGGAAAGGGAAAAATCAATTTGAACACTTCAAAAGGTGGCACTAAGTATGTTTTTAACTTGAAAAAAAGAAATGTTTAGCATATTTGTCCTTTAAAATAATTATTTTTCTACTGAAACTGCAAGTTTCAAGGAGCAGTTTATAATTTCTGCATCATTAGCAACTACAAACAGAAATATAAAACAATTCTTCATATACAAACAGGTTTCCCATGTTTGTCAAAACACAGCTGTGACGGGAAAAACAAAATGGCAGGAAACATGTAATTACTTTTGCATTCACCGGCAAAACTGGAATTGACTTAAAACTTTTCTAAACAAGAGCAAAAGCGGTGATGGAAAGAATATTAGATGAGATTAAAATCTGATTATGTAATCCATATTACATTTAATCAGTTACTTAGTTCCTCATTTCTGAGGTAATACTTCAAAATGTGCATAAAAACTGTGATGGAAACATAGCTAACAAACGGTTGGTAAAACAGGTTGCAATACCGTTTGCTGCCACTAGAGATGCATATATTCAGAATCAGAATCAAAATTAGCTTTATTGCCAGGTATGTTTACCTGAATGAATTTGTTTTTGTTACAGAGCTCTACAGTGCAACAGAATGATGGTGACAAGACAAGACAAGAAACAAATAATAAAAAGAATTATATACAAATAAACAAAATAGTGTTCGATTATACAAAAATTTTACAAAGTAGCACAAAAAACACAATAAATAATACAGACATTTGGTAAGAACAGGTGTGAATTGTTTGTACATGTGTGATGACACGGCTACGACGTAGAGAAGAACAACTCCCGCGTCAATACACACTACTACATTTGGAAACTATGAAAGCCTTGTCCGCCACTGAATGCAAACTCGCAATTCACACTTTTTTTTCTCACAATTAGGTTGTGACTTTATACCATGGAATTCTGACTTTATAATTCTCAATTGTGTTATATAAAGTCGCAATTCTGACTTTTTTTCTCTGAATTGTAAAATCCCATTTTGAGCTTTAAAAAGACGTTTATGTCGTCAGAATTGCAACTTTGCGACTCACAATTCTGACTTTATAACTCAACTGTGAGTTTATATCTTACAATTCTGAATAAAAAGTCGCAATAACCTTTTTTAAATATTTTTTTATTCAGTGTCGGAAATGGACTTCTATTGTAAACTGTTTTTTGGTGTAATTGTTGCAACCGCAAACTTTATTTTGAATCAAGTTAAAATGCTTTCATTTCAATCCAATACTAAACAATAAAGCTCACCGTTGTTCTAGAGGTGGATGAGAGTGTACTTTATCTCTTGTCATTCCCCCGGGCCACAGCGGGAAAATATGTGTCATCCTGTGTCCTGTTTTCAACGGCTCTGATTACGCATTTAACATTTAGAACGATGGCATGCACTTGATATTTCGGCCAAACCCACCCTGGCACTTCCAGCAGGGCCCTGACAGGCCCCGGGGACAGTGCGTCTCATTACCCTCACTTGCCCCAGCAGGAGGCCTTCTTCCCCCCTCACAGATGGTTCAGGAACCTGGACGACGTCCACAAGCACCGGAACGGCCGAGTCAGTGTCAGTTTCCGGAACTCTGGCCATCCGTCTTTTGACGTCTGCAGTCATGACAACAAACCACACTCTGCCGCTGACACATGCATAGCGACACATGGATGCATGGCACACAAAAACAACCAATGACAGACGCCCTATATACCGCAGTTAATATTCTTTCCTCAGTTTTTTTGGGGGGAGACGGATGTCATGTGCGACCCTGCTTGCATGTTTAATCACATTATGTAAATATCATATTTGTCATGCCATTGTGCACATGTTCACTGGTATTAGGTTATTTTTATGCTCCATCTGTCCTTTAGAGTCATCGTATCACCACAGCTGGACTTAAAACTAGACTTTCATGGGGGGAAAAAAATATATATATATTTTTTTCATTTAAATCACAGGCTGTATTGTGATTTTAGGAGGGACATTATCGGTACAGTGGTGTTTAAGGCACCCGCACTGGAGCCATGAGCGAGTTCTGGCTTTCTTAAGGTCTGACCTCAGTCTGACCCTGTGGCCTGACTGCATTTTATAACTGTTAGCGAGTCATTGCTGGATCTGCATAAGGCTCTGCTGAAATTGCGTTCTTCTTAAAGTAAGCCTGTCTGTCATCATAAAAAAAAAAAAACAGGTTTTGGTACTACTTGATCCTAGGGATTCTTCAAAACTGCTAAGCAAATTATAAAACTTCAGCATAAAAATAGTCTCTCGGATTTGTGGATAGAAAATCTAATTATGTGTCTTGTATTGTAACAGTTGTACTATTATTTAGGCCTATGATATTTGCCTTAAGGAGGAAAAAAGATTGCATATTTTTTGCATATGAAAGATTGCATTACATTTTTGCATATGCAAACATACAATATTTGTCATTTTGGTTAAAAAAAATTCTTACATTTTTAATCATTGAAATTTTGCAACAGTTAACATTTTCTGAATTATTTTATTATATATATATAAATATATAAAACTTTTTATAAATTCTGCAGTTATATAATAATATATTCAATGCAATTATTTAAAAATAATAATTATTTAATTATTTAAATATTATTACATTATATACAATAACAGCACATTGAAATGATTTCTAAAGGATCATGTGACATTGAGGACTGTAGTAATGATGCTGAAAAGTCAGCTTTTCATCATATATTACAATATATTTTTAAATATGATTGTGTGTGTATATATATATATTATAAATTGTAACAATATCTCACAATATTACTGTTATAGTATTACTATTTACAAATTGTAGGATCTTACAGACCCAGTATATGTACCTATACTAATCTATAAAATAAATTATTATAATTGTTATTAATTACAATAAATTATTATTTTAGCATGTTAAAATTATAATTATATATCTTTATTATTAAGAGTATAATTTAACATTTAAGCATGTTCTTTGGAATGTACCCAAATGGATTGGAGGTTAGTGATATGAAAAATGTTCAATAATTTGAACATAAAGCAAACAACAGCATATATTCTGACTCTAGACACTGTTTGTAATGTCTACAGTTCCATTAGAAACCTTTTTTTTCTTATAACTCTAAGAAAATGTAGTGTAAATGGAGGTGAAAAGAGTTGGACAGAAGGAGAGGGAAAAGAAGAATAGGATGGCGAGAGAGGGAGAAAGTGATGCGTGATGGGTCGACAGGAATGGCCAAATGCTTAACCCATAAATGTGAAGCCTGAATCTGTTCAGAGCATTTTTGGCTGGTCTGTAAAGGAAGCAGAAGGAAGGTTTGGAAGCAGGCAGCCAAAGAGGAGCTTTCTGAATGAAGGGAGCAGATGCAGTTACAGCATTAGAAGTGATATTGAGAGGGAAAGTTATGCAGCAGTACCCAGCGCTGGAACAGAGGAACCGCAGAAGTCTTCTATCTCTCACAATGCAAGAGAGCTAGAGAGACTACAAAACAGAACCAGCAAAAAGAGAATGAGAGATGGACAGGGAAAGAGGCACAGATGGTTGCTGAAATGCGTGAGTGCTCTAGTTTAGGATGTCATCACTATTGCATGTCAACCATAAATGCCAGAATTGAAATTATGGCACCTGCTCATTTCTCCAACACAACTGCCCAGCAATCACAAACACATTTCAACAGCTCTGCGTTTTGCTTGCAGTCATAGTACAGTAATGTTACAGAATCCTCTATGGCTAAATACAAACAAATAGAATGAAACAACTGAAGAAACATTAGCTACCTGGTCCGATTTCTTTAATACATAACAATAAAACCAGGTCACATTAATAAATGTTTTAAATTGAAAGATAAAAAAAGTCCAGTTCAGGATGGCACTTCAGCTAGTCATGAATTTTATGTGTCTTTCGCCCTGTCTTACGTGCCCTTGTGATCTTTGTTGTGTTTCGTTGTGCCATGTGCTCTGTATATTTACCTGTCATCTCCCTCGTGTCTGCTCCTCATTTGTAACCCCGCCCATGTCATTATTGTTTGATCATCCGTCAGCTGTTCTGTCCAGGTGTTGTGTCTTTAGTCCTTGTATAAATTCACGCCCCATGTCTTGCTGCTTTGTCTGATGTTAACGTTGCATGTCAGTTTGTGGATCTCAGCATTGCTCATCACGTTTTCCTTTGTTTTCGTGAATAAATGTTCTTATTTCACTGAAGTCCTGCCTCTGAGTCCTGCCTGCCTGGTTTAAGGAAGCGATAGCATGAGAAACCACAGCCATTACAGCCTTAAAGGCAGGGTAAGTGATTTCTGGAAGCCAATATTGACATTTGAAATCGCCCCTACTCCAAAAGGGTCTCGCCCCAGTTCATACGATATTTACACGGGTCCTACTTCTTGCCTTATCGCTCCGAAGCCATTTTCGTCTTTTGCTTTTATCTTTCTGTTGCTCGGCTCTGCTGTTGTGTTCACTGAACACACTCTCCTCCACATCATTATTAGTAGGGCTGTAACAATACACGATATGAAACCGAAATCGGTTCCAGATCTCAGATCCACGATCCTGTGTCGCGGTGTGATAAGGGTGCATCGCGACACACCCCCTGACTACCTTGAATTGCGCTCAGATGACATTTCAAGCGCGAGCGAGTGCTTGAATTGCGTGCAGATCATGTGCGCGCGGTTTTGAAATGAGCTCGCGGCTCCCGTTTCTTTGCGTGTAGATCTGTTTTTCTCTGGCGTATGCGATTTACCGCACGCGCCAGCATCAGTGGTGCGCTCGCGTATTATTGGCATATATTTGCCGCCATAGATATGCGAACATTTTCGGTTGTCGATAACGAGGGGTTCAAGTATTTACTCAGTGTGTTCGAGTCCCGTTATCTATTACCAAGCCGGGCGCAAATTGTTTTAAAAATCGCTTTTTTCTCCCACCCCCCACGAAAAAAAAATTGTGATACGAACCGAATCGTGGGTCAAAAATCGTGATACGAACCGAATCGTGGGTTTGGAGTATCGTTACAGCCCTAATTATTAGACACACCCTCTGCTTGCTGGGTGTTTTCTCAGTTTACCTCAAAGAACCTTTTGCACTTTGATGAGCATGTCATGTTCATCTTCACTGGCTGATCTCCACTCATGTGGCTGAAATGTGACAGACACAGATCCAACTGGCAGAGTTTGTGGATTTGAAAACAGAGCAATCCTCAACTACTAATCAAAAGCAGCACAATGCTGACCATTTTTAACCCAAATATGTGCTGTTTCTGTACTTGTTCAAGTGTATTTTTTGTTAAAAAGTGCCCCATAATAGATTTTTTAAAATGACTTTTCATGTAGTGTGTAATACAGCTCTAAGTAAATAAAAACAACCTGCAAAATGTTAAATCTGAAAGTGCACCGTGTATAAAGTTATTGTCTCTCAAATGAAAGAGTCGACTCTGAAACAATGAAACAATGAGTCGTTTTTAAACATTATACATGAAAAAAATACATATTAAAAGAAAGTGATTTTTGACTGTACATGCATGTCAACTTCTTGTTGTAATTCCCAAAACCAAAATATGAACCTTTCATTACCCATAGGTGCACTTTAAAAGGTTTTAAAAGTCACACCTTTCATACTAAGCTGCACGATTTAAGGTGAGTGTGTTTTGAAGGAAAGCTGTTATTGGTCAGTTTGCTGCGGTCAGTGACGTGTGAGGTCACTGGCTGTAGTTTGACGGATGTTATGGGTGCTTTCCCATCTCCTCTGTCTGTTTAGAGAGAAGAGCAGATCCCTGCGGCCCTGTGCAAACTGAAACCCCATCAGATGGCTGGGGCCGTACCCTGCTGCTCTGCTTTTTTCCATCACATTTGACTCTAAAAAAATCATTGATCTGCAACATTTAATCTGATTTTCTTTTTCAGCTTTGATGTGTGTGGGTTAGTGGGCTTGTTCTGTGCTTATATTTTTGGACTCTTATCTGTGTGAGAGGAAAACACACTTTGCACATTTGTAAGAGTGTTAATGAACTGCGCCAGGAAAATGATAAATGTAACACATAAGCAAATGCTGTTCAGGTTCTGGATGATTCAGTCAGAAAAGGCTGATGGAACTGGACACTGTAAAAAAAAATATAAATAAATATATATATATACACACACACACACACACACACACACACACACACACACACACACACACACACACACACACACACA